>VOMN01095659.1:0-14812 GCA_014899125.1 Orchestia grillus
AGTGTTAATGAGCCTGTGTCATATAATAGTGTTATTTAAATGTTTTACGCTATGTTTAGGTTTAGCTACGAATACGTAAATCGGTTTAACAATTTTGTATTAGTTTTGTGTGATGTACGCTGTGTGCAGGATTCTTGTGAATATTTTAACATCTAATACTTTCTATCAGAAATGGTGCGTTTTAGATTTAGGCAAAATTTTGTGATACAGAAGCATCGTTGTTCATGGTTTGTATACGTATGCTCTTTTTAAACCACAAGTATGTGATATGTAAGTGGTACCTATATATTTGTTGCACGAAATTAGTTTCGTTCAACGAAAATGGATTGGGGCAGCATTACCAAAATAGTTTCTATACTTTTCAGAAAATACGTGACCCTTAGCGCTCAACGACAGTGCTCTACGAGGAGAGATTACGGTCTGAGATGTACGTCTGTGTTTTCTCCTAGGTCAATGCAGAACTTTCAATAAGACCAACGCTTGTTTGAGCCAAAACATTTCTTCAGGAATGAAAGCCAGAGTTGCTATAAGGGCATCGTGATATTTGTTTGAGAAGTGTCATTGGTTCTTTCGATCACTCACATTAACTTGTTCTATGGTAAAATTCACTAATGCACGAAATTTTCGTGGCACGCCAAGTACACATACAATTTCGAGGTGATTTTGCTTTTACTTTACTTAGTAACTCCAATATAATCGAGGGTACAAAATGTATTCCGGAATGGAACACTGGAAAAAACTGTTCCACTATCGTCGAATCGCATTCCACAACATTCCATTGACAGCTATCCTAACTGCCCAAATTCAGATTGATCTTTGCAAACTTCTTCGGTAACAATCACTCGCTCGCATGCAGAATACCATCGGTCAAAAAGTTATGAGATTTTTTTTCGTTCATCTATCCTCAATTCAACAGAATTTCCTAATTTTTTACCGTGATCTCCTGATTGGTTTCAATAAGTGAGAGCTTTGAAAGCAACAAAGGTCAAAGGGGCTCGATTAAACTTCTATTATCTCTGTGACGTAGTGGGCACCGCTCTGCAGGCTGTCATTCTTTGTTTAATTTCAAGGAGTAATGAATGTTGTTTTTATCATTCCAAAATTTTCTTCTCCTACAAATAAAATGTAATGACGAAAAATCGAATTATTTTCCGTTGGAACTACCGAATTTTTTTTCTTTTCGTCTTGTTCCCATTGCCTTGCTTATTTTTCTTCGAGTAATATGACGTTCATTCGGGAGCTATTATTCTTCGCTAACAAAATTAGGTCAATTTCTTAACATAGAAACCTTCTGGACATAAACGTGAGTGTATTTTCTTGTACGCACATGCCTCATCTTTTCAGAGGGATTGATGTGATGAAATATTTTTGCGAACTGAGGTCAACTTCATTTTGTGTCGAACTTTCATTACGTTTTCTCCTATTTTTCACGGGGAGTTCTCTAAAAGTCACTTTTCTGATCTAAAATTAAATCTAATTAAGTTGTCGATCGAACGACGCCACTGTCGTATGTATTTTTCTCTACACATTGCGCACATTGCCAAGTTTTTTAGAGTTGCTCATTGATGAAAACTGACATACCTGATTAGGCGCTCTTGCTCTATGGAAAGTGTCGAAGAAAAAGGAACACAATTCAAAAGGTTCTTGTTATTGTTTCAGTATGAGACGCTGTCGTTGGTGGAAAAAAAAGTTTTCTTCAATTCTGAGTGATTGAAATTTTGTTCGGAGTTTAAAACACTGGAAATGCATTAGGGTTATAAAGATAGAACGTTGTGTAAATTAGCATTACCATTCCTATCGCAAGCCTTTTTTGGTATGGATTAATACTCAAAGATTGAACAATGGACAACGAGGTCGGAAAAATTAGTATCGTTACATCTATTCAAAGGGCCTGACAAGTTACCCAAAATTTATTGCAAGAGAAGAAGGGATGTTTTTGAACGATGGATGTTTCAATACTTTTTTAATATAATGAGTGAAATATTACGTGCGGCTGGAAGACGAGACTAGTTAAGTGTGCGGACATAATTGATTTTTAATGAATGCGTTTTTGATTCGGTGAATAAATCTAAATTAATTCTGTTTTTGAACATAATGGTTGCATTTTCTGGTTGACTCAAGTGTAATTCAAATCATGCGTTGATTTGTAGTATCTTGTAGTGTTTTCACCATCACGTCTGTCGTTCAGTTTTGAATACGTCGGCTTTATGACGGATGTATTTTTTTCTTCATGGTAATATTTGCACGCTGAGAGATCCTCCCAGGCCACCAAGTACACAAAACTTCATAATCGCACGGATTTCTTGCAGTCTGGTTATCAATAACTTACCGAATAAGGAGTAAGTATATACATATGTATTGCAAAATGTATTAATACATTAGAGGTTTAAGAAATATGTGTATGTTTAAAAATAAATATGTTGAAATTTTTGCTGCCTCATACCCATTTCTCTAATGTAAATGGTTAAATTCCCTTCATTTGGTTCCTATAGTGATCATTTTAATCATTTCATTTCATGCGTGCAAAAAAGGCCTGGAAACAAACTGAAGCTCGTGATGCTGTTGTTTTCCGAGTTCATCGCGTTGCTTAACACGGTACCATGTACATTTTTATACATGTGCATCCGTGCACCTATCATTGAATTATTCTATGAGAAGATCTGTACATATGCAGTTTTACCAGGGTCAATTTGAAACCCTTGCACTACAGATAGAAGCTATGAGAGAACATATAGAACAATCAAGTGCACCTGAATTTTTCTCCCATTTTGAGATTTTTGTGGGACCTGCACAAATTGTTTGACAAGTTTATTCCTAAGTACTATTAAAAAGTAAAAAATAGGTGCATCTGTAGATATTTATTTAAGACACAGGACCCTATTCTATAGCTAGCAACCATTTCAAGAATATACTGTATCATATAAAACTTTATTTAATGTTCAACCTAAATAATTGAACTCGCAAAATATTTGAAATTTCCGCATTTTAAAAAAATACATTCATTTTTTACTGGTTATTCTTTCAATTTTAGGAATGAGTCTGATTTCTGTATGGCACTATAGGGGAGGTAGGCGAGTACATATGAAGACTCGTATTTGTAAACATGGACTACAAATTAATAAGAATAGGCTGAGCAACGCTTGTAACCGAAACTGAAATCACTGAAATTGGTGTTTATCTTTTGACACCACCGCATCTGGCTATGAAAAATAACGTTCTTGAATTATAGAACACAATTTTACCAGAATCCATTGGTCGATGACCCTGAAGTTAAATTTCGTCGTGAAATACTATAAAAAGTGGACGCCGAGCGTCATTGCATTTCATGCTGATTTCTCTCGCGTTTCGTAAAATTTTACGATGACACTCTGAAGTACACTGGTTATTATGTAGAGGTACTCTGTAGTACACTGGTTACTATGCACTAGTCTGTAGTACACTGGTTACTCTTTAGTAGTACTCTGTAGTACACTGGTTGATATGTAGTAGTAAACTCTGTAGTACACTGGTTAGTATGCAGTAGTAAGCTCTGTAGTACACTGGATACTATACAGTAGTGAGCTCCGTAGTACACTGGTCACTATATAGTTGTGCTCTGTAGTACATTGATTACTATGCACTCGTTGATGCTGAAAAATGTTCAACTTTCGAGAATGATAATCTGTTACAATGTGAATTGCTCCACATGAAATTTCGATGTCAGGTATTCGGTTTTCAGTAGCCGTATACTCACCTGTATGAAGTTTTTTATTAAAAACATAGTCTTTAAATTGTTGCAGTTATTCATCCATGACAATTTAATTAACATAGTTGTTTCTGCAAAAGTTAGGTATCAGGAAATAAAACCATGAATAATTAAATGATGAAAAAATAACTTAAATTTTTACCAGGGAATTTTACTAGGGAATTTTTACTCGGTTCATTAAATAACATACTTCGGTTCATTTCATTAATCTTTTTCTGCATCTAAGAAAGTATGGTAAAATAAATTCCAGTGTGATCGTTGCCTACGACCAAAGAACTCACTTATACATTCATTAAAACAGTGGCAGCTCCTTCAGGGCTCGAGAAAATAAGTCATATCCAAGTTTGTGATCGATCTGAATTGAATATAAAAACTATTCGAAAGCAGCGCGTGTCTTGATTTACTTCCGTGAGGGGTCAGATTGTGTTAAAGTTTGTTTAATTTGAATTTTCCAGCATGCAACATTGATGAACGCCGGGAACATTATTTGCATGGGACTTAGATGAAGACGAAAGTATAGTAATTTCAAGGACCTCTACAAACGCAAGATTCGATTTTTTCTGTCCAAGTGTGCATTCATTTGGATAAGCTTAGGGCAAATATTATACTTTTCAAAATGAAAAAAATAAGCTGTATGAGGGAGGTAAAATGTATTTGAAAATATATTCTTTCATAATGGTTGCCTATTTGATCGATACTCTTCTTTATGATAATTTTGCCGAAGAATCTGAACTTTCGATTTACTTCTATAGAATTATTTCCAAGTCTCATGATGATCATTATCCCGTTACCGCATTTCTCCAAAATAATAAAAATTGAAGGTTATGATACTGTGTCTCCTAAAGAATTAACACATTCGATAATTTTTTATTGATGTTTATTGTTGAATATCAATGAAAATGGCTCAAATAAAAGCACTTAACGCTGTGCAATTTCTAATTGCTTACATAAATGTATGAATTTTTGGAACAATAATGAATTAGCAGGCTCATTCTGAGTGATTAGAAATTTCCGTTACCTTTGCAGGTGTAATATACAAAACTGATAAAACAGGATGTCGTTGTGATGACGAACAGCTGAATCGCTCAAACTATGTGAAGCACTTTTCGAATTAAGTTTTGTTTGTATATTAGTAAAAAATTGGGGCGATAGTGCATGTCATATTTGTTGAACATCGTCTCTACTAAATTTGTAGACATTTGAAGCAAAATACATGAAAACTTATTTATTTTTTCTTGCTGAATTACTCAAGTTTTGTCATCTATATATTGATACGCTTGTACTATCTGTGTGGGTATCTATGCGTTTCACGCCCTTCATCAATATATACAAAAATCATTGCGGTATCTATGCTACAGCTTGATCATATACTTCTACGCTTAAAGATTCTTCCCGATAATTTTTCGTGGGCCCTGCCAGATAGTCTATATATATTAATACGCTTCGTACGTACGTACCGTCACGCTTCGCCACTTTCTAAGTAAAATCTCAGGTCTCGAGCGAAATATCCTGTATGCGGGTTGCACGTTTTGTTATAAAACGCCATTCTTCGCGGCACATTTTCAGTTTCCCTAATAGAGTTCTGATTATTATCATTATCAAGAAGAAAATTGCTTCCAAGACCGGACTATCTCTGCCCTGAACCTTTAACCTCTGTCCAACACTTGAGAGGACCACTTCTCATAGGTTGGCTTATCTAAAGTTTGTTTATCTAAAGTTCTGCAAAATTTTCCCGAGTCCTGCTAGTTTGTTTGATTACGAGTACTTGTCCCGCCGAAATTAAAGTTATTGCTGAAGGTTAGAAGCTATCAATTGGGTAATTTTCATTATATAATCCTGCGTAAGGTTTTCGAACCGGCTTTCGAATTATGTAAGTGAAAACGAACGTAAAATTGGTTTGTTGCAAAACCAAGCAAGTCTGCTTTCATCGTGAGCAGACTCAGCCAATGGAATAAATAATTCATCGTACAGAAAGAGTTTAGTTCTGCCCTCCATCTTGCGTGCAAAG
The DNA here is from genome assembly GCA_014899125.1 of Orchestia grillus. Classification (NCBI taxonomy): domain Eukaryota; kingdom Metazoa; phylum Arthropoda; class Malacostraca; order Amphipoda; family Talitridae; genus Orchestia; species Orchestia grillus. The sequence continues at coordinate 5,754 of VOMN01095659.1, forward strand.
GACAAGTATATATTTTACTCGTGTTGTTGAATGTCCAAGTGCAGGTCCAAGGGCTATGGGTAAAACTTGTGGGAAAATATAAATATATTACTCTGATGTCGGGGTTTCGGAGATTTCACGAACACGTTCTTTGAGGATCGAGAATGTGTTTTCACAGCCACGCACACGAAATTGTTAAACCAGTCTGGGTACTTACGCTGGATGAGATTTCCATTAGAATTTTCGGGGTAATTTAGTCAAAGGACAAAGGTAGAAACAGCTTTACAATTATAATTAACCGTGAGCGTTTGCCCAGGTCAATAATAAGTTTCAAGGGTTACAGGTCTGGGAAATAAGAACGGCTAAGAGGGAATCTACGGCAACGGTGAATCTGATCTTGATAATCGAGCCACAACAGATTTGCTAGGTGCGAACTTCCCAGATGAGGTGGATTGAACTGCTTACTAAAACCAATAGGCATGTTCCAGTATCGTAATGAAGAGTCTCCTGCCATTGTTAATTAGTCACCGGACACCTAGTTTGAAGTTTATACTAGATGGTTCCTTATTTTCGTTTTTTGAGATTGTATTGCATGTAGCTAGGGTGAAATAAACTAACTAATAATAATCTAATCTGACTTTGTTTATGTGATCTCTTTCTGATTCCTTAGATAACTTCTTGCATGTTGAAGGATAATGGAAGAACAACTACGCAAGTTTGAGTCGTATGAATTTAATTTAGTGAGAGGTAATATATATGTAAGAAATAAATTATTTTTGTTCTGCGAGAAAAAGATGAATAGCCGACCTTTAGAGATATCTTTCGCACAGGAACACCAGTGTCCAGTAGGAAGAATAAATGCTTGCCTTTCATCTGAAATGCCTTACGGGGACACTTGCTCCTGTCCTTTGGAGATTAAGTTACTGAAGAATTGAGATTAAAATAATGAAAATGCAATAATTATTTAATAAAATTTAAATAGATCCGATTTTCTTCAATTTATAACGCACTGGACCTATGACAAACAATATCTCATCTGTCGCAATGTGTCCCACGCTAGCACTGTCACACAAGTAACTGTAACACTGCGACCTTAATAGTTTTTACCGCATGGCGAATGTGGTTTCAAATCCACGCAATGAGCCATTTTTCATTCATTCATTGCAGTCTAGCGTATTCGTGTAGATGCTCCTAATTTTTTTAGATTTTAGCTATTTCGACGCTTGGATGATACGATATTGTTTTATTTTTATATTAATTTTGATGGTTTCATTCCAAATTACTTTTGCAAAAGCTTTAAGTATATCAGTATATTAATTATCCGGGATTGAATGAAGTATGAAACTTTGCAAGTTAAAGGCTTCATATACACTAAAGTATATGGTCTATGATTAAAAATTCAAATGTTTCTGTTGAACCACTTCCAACCGATAGTTATGGTATTTGTCTGGTTTAAAATGAACAGCCCCTCGCCTGATAACGTTCTCAATATGATATGGAATTATATGAATGTAGAAAAAGACGTTGATGACATTCGAGACTCCAAACCAAAAAATTATTTGAGCTCAGTAGTGCTCCATCTTCATGAATTAAATAAGGTATTTTTAATAACTGCTACTCAAAAAATGTTATGTTGAACAAGAGTGATAGGAAATCTTAATTGGATCATTTCTTTGCTTCTATGAATATACGATTTCGGAATGTTCCATCTTACCTTTTTATCCTGCAACTCTTTTCATCATGTTTGACTTTCATAATGCTACATTTTTCAACTGCGCATAATCTTGCTTTGGTACTCCTGTGTTTGCCAGCGGAAATAAAAAAATTTGAACTTAATACTTTCGGGTTACTTTCAATCCTAAATTACTAAATTTCTAAGTTTTTCTTTGTCTAAACACTAGGGTATACGGAAGTTTCAACTTCATGACTGCGGTTTTGCAGCGCAGAAGCCAAGTATGTTAAAATTTTTATCTAATTTATACGCACTTTTGCATATAAACTTTTAATATCGATCTTGTTCTTTCTATGGCTAGAATTTGAATCGATTTCAATTCAGACCTCCAAGTTAGGTTATACAATTTTTTGCTGCTATTGAATCGACGTCCCGTACCTCCACGATGTGAAAATATAGTGAAGTTCAACTTGACCTGAATGACTTCTAGTCGGTTTAACAGTTTAAACTGACATTCTAATTTTGCTTTCACAAGAAGGGCCTCATTACCTTGACTGAGCCTTCAAGCTTGCGTCCTAGACTGGCAGCCTTCTGCAATTACCCGGGGGCTTTTGTATAATCTTGTTCAGTTGGAGGTTGAGTGCGGGCAGACTTGGGTAGCTCTCGTGCGTTTCTACGTAGTTCAAATTCTTAAGAAATGTTCAGGAACTGTAATTTACGAACTGGGTAAGCTCGGAAGCGTATATCGACTTCGAACGTGAAGATCTTATAAATCACAAAATGAGGAATGCAATTTTTTACTGTCCTTAAAATTTATGCTGGAGTGCAATTCAGAAGTTTGGATCAATTGCTTCACAGGAAGAAAAGTCAAATCATCGGTTTTTATTCGAAGAATAAGAGTAGATGTATTAGACCTTAATTCAATTTTACCACCTGAAGTGGTGAATGTAGAGTGCTCAATGGAATAATGAGCCCTCATTTTGCATTCATAAAAAATGTGTAAAACCCAGCACCATTTTTTAGTAAAATGACATTTGTAGCAGAGCGTACGCATAAGGCTACAGACATCAGCTTCCAAATCTTCAATTGCACCGAAAAACCGTCATTAACTAGTTTTTTTCGAAACCAATTGTACAATTTGGGCCGATAGCCGGTATCAAACTAAATAAAATAGAAGGGATTATATTTTGGGGGATTAATCATATCGTAGAGGTACGAGACCTAATAATTATCAAATGTTAATAACTTTTCCTCCCCAAATAACACATTGTATTTCACAGTATCGCGGAACATGGCATAAAGAAGATTTGAAATGATTCGTAATTTCTAAATAGTGGTTTTAAAGAGGTTTAACTTTTTTCACCTACAGTTGAAAATTTGTCCTTAAAATTAGCAGATATGTTGGCTTCTACACACAATTAAAACAGGTTGTTTAGAAAGCGGTTACTCCTTGTCATTAAAAAATTCATCAATCAAATTAATTTTTGAGCAATATATTTTTCTGCAGCGACTACGGGAGAGAAAAGCATCGTTTAATAAAAAAACAAATCTGTCCATCTTTAGACAACATAGACTGAGGGAAAAATATTTTGGTGCCTGAGAGTGGGAAGCAACACAATTTGCTGTCACGTAAGATCCAATCTTTTTGTTTACTTTTTCTTTTCCTCGCTCATCGTGAAGCCTGTAAGAATAATGAAGTGTGTGGGAAGATGTTTTTTGTGGCAGTAAATCCTTATTGCAGTATTTTTATTGCCTCTTTGTCACTATGGTCGCTGCGCTTTGGGTGAAATGACGTAAACCTAAGGATTCAACCATACTTGGCTTCTGTAAAAATTTATTTGAAATTGTTGTTTTGTGTGCCTCAAAATTTTCGGAAGTTTAATCGTGAAGTACAGAATTAGAAGAAAGTTTGAAGCGATTGATCTAGGGATCTTATACCCTAGGGCTCTTTTTATAATGGCTTACTATGAAGTACCTCTTAATTGTAGAGTAGTAGGAAAAATTGGGGTACGTTGTAATGCTTTTCAGCGTTTCCTCATTAATTCTAATATTTTTCGTAGGTATATATGAAAAGTTTTGCTAAGTACTTCATGCGAGTTGAAAGAAATGCATTTAGAAGTTACGTATTATTGGGATAAATCCACATACTGTTACTGAGAAATATCTTCGAAAAAATAAAATAATTATTCGTCCAAATTACACTAAATCAATAAATCTTGATTCGTCTTCCAAAGCAGGCAGACGCCACCATGTTCCACCGCGTCGTCATTAAAATTAATTTAAATTAAGTTCAAAATTTGATATTCTCGTCGAGCTAAAATATGGAGACACAGCAGACAAACCACGTAACTGTATTGTGACGGCCACTAAGTGTTGGAAACCTGTTAGTATCTGAAATATATTTCATTCTTTCCGTGAATGGTTATCGTGTAGTACCATTAACGCCTCGTAAATGGTTACTCTGTATAGGTGTGTTGAATATTGACTGCATAATAAATGTAAAAATATATTCGTGAGACTTTTATGTACTGAGCATCGAAAAAATTTGTTCAAGGTACATTATTGAGCGTTTTTCACAAAAAAATGAAATTGGTTGAATTTTTAATATTACTCTTTGATATATGTCACCCCTCTGGGTCCAATCACTTCAATGAGAGCCCTCATGAATGCTTGATGAAGTTGCCTAATTAGATTGTGACTATCCTATTAGGCCGCTTTTGGAATTCTCATAGTCGCTCATGACTGAGTGATTGTGCTTAGTTAATTGAGTGGTAGGTCGATCTCATGATAATTATTGATGTCATTCTCTGTAAATCCTGGCGTGTTCAAATCATGGCTATAAAATGAAGCAATAGCTTGCAACGTAGTCTTTTCTTCCTATTTGCATGGGTTCCTAAGTAAAAAAAAATTCTGAAGATATGGCGCAGCCAGAAAATATTCGCATTGAATGAATGGCTCGAGAAAAAGTTGAAATTTTTTAAAAAGTGATCTTAAAATTTATGTAATGGTTAATTCTGGGATCATCGAAACTTCTAAAGACATTTTTTTTCATTCAAGTACTTTAGTTGGATCTGATGACACTTAGAGAACGGATTTTCTTTCGAAATTAAATCACTCACGAAGTTGAGTGAGAAATTACTCTGATGAAAATTTGATGACGTAAACGGAAAGCAACCGCGTCCCACACTCTTACACAGGGAAAATCTCACATCCGCTGAGCCACTACGAGTGTGGTTGTTCAAATAATCGTATTTTAAGAGTAAAATGTCCCCCGGTATTTTATCGATGATTTTGATACTCAATGGCCACGCAAGAGCACAACCAGGAATGTGACTTCGGAAAGCCAGATAGCTCTTCCAACCTACCTTCTAAAAGTTCACCACTTTTTCTAATGAAAACATTCGTTTTCCTGCTCTAGCCATTGAAATTTTTGTTCTGTTTCGATGAGAAAATGTGTACCCATGTGAAAAGAAAAAAATGATAGCGATACGCGTGTATAGCAGAGGAATTGTGGGTCTTTGATTCCAAGCGTACATGTTAGTGTTATTTAATGAGAAAAAATTTTTCAACGCATCGTATTGCAGATATAAACAACTCGCACGTCGTATTGCAAAAAATTTCAACGCATCGTATTGCAGATATGAACTACTTGTGCAACTCTCGGTAATTAGAGTGGCTTATGTGGAAATGTATGGGGTCTTCCTTAGTTTTTTGGCCTCAGAGCAGGTACAAAGTCATTAGCTCTTGGCTTGATGTGACCCTAGGGATTTGCTTTCTAAAACCTCATCAAACTTAGGACGTTTGTTGGTAATATATCACGAGCAGCATATTACAAAATAACGAAAGTTCTAATGGCATCATGATAGCATCAGGAATTTTCAAAACTCTGATCGAGCCCATTGTCGAGGTGTGAGTAATTGAACACTTTGTTGAGGTGAGCAGTATTCCACTACATCTTAAGTGTTTTCTTGTACAAATCTTTATTACTGGAAAAGATTTAGTCTGTCATGCGAGGTCAAAAGTGATATTGCTACACGAAATACAGTTTTATCATATTACATTCTCTTACTCTTCTCCTGGCTAATACTAACTGAATTATATTCTAAAATGCATATAACAATCTCTTTTTCGCATAAAGATATAATCTATGTTATAGGGGAAAAACTGCTTCAAAGCTGACCAGTCAAAGCAGCTAATGTTGATTTAAATTGACTGGTATATTTATAAAGTAAAATCAAAATTTTCAGAGACACCATTTTTGAGAATATGTTATGCATAAAATGGCCAAGAAAATAGCTAATGAAATAAATATTTGCTTTGCTTCTTGTTGAACCTAGTTTTTCGGAATGGTGAAACTTATTATTTTCATTTATCTTCGTTCAAAGAAACAACCGCTTCTAATTTCTGTTTTCCACACATCAACGGCAGAAGAAATCCTGCGTGTTCCTGATCCAGTTTGAGGGGTCATTCGAATCCTAAAGCAAAAATTATCATATACTAGCAATAATGATATGTATATTTCTATTCATCTGGTTCATCATCTCGAATATATGGGACGAACTGAAGTTTAAGTGCACCCTAAAATAATTTCTGTTTCCCGAATTTTCACGAATCTAAAAATATTCCGCCATGTTTAAATTTCTTTGTAGTTCGGTCGAACTTCGTTCAAAATTTTGCTCTCTAAGAATGGACGGCCATTAACTCCAGTTTCAATACTCCGGCGTCAACATTTTGCTAAAAGTCCCTCACACAGTTGCCCGAAATTAAGTTCTTTCCACTGTTTGTTATTTGCATATTGAATTACATGCCAAAACAGGCTCAGGAGGCCTTTGAAAATGCTGCTCTCATTTCACCGTAAGAGCTCTTGAAATATCCCATCTAAATGGTAATGGTGGCGCTCCGCTCGACCTTCCCTAATGAGCTCCCTTGAGACTTCAACTCAGCCCACACCAATGCATGGCATAGCGAGCGTCAGGAGTGCACGTAATGTAATCAGGTCTACCCACCAGCGCGTCCTCTTGGGTCTCAGACCCTGTGCGGAATCTTGATGTGCTGGATAGACGTGTACCTTGAAAGACTCTTCATACAAAAGCTCTCTGTTAATTTAAATGATTCTCGACAATAGTCGTTTTCAAAGGCTTGCATATTATGCGAAATGGATTTTTTCATAGCATTTAGGCCCCTAAAAGAGATAAAATGACGCTCTAGATATTTATACTGATACTTGGAAATTGGTGGATTATCCATTCTCGGGGGGTTCTCTCGAAACCAAAAATAAATCAGAATTCTGCTTCAGTTAACTCACAAAACTGAATTCTTCCGTTCAATTTTTACTGGAACATATTAACAATATATATTTTTAGCCCTGTGAGAATTGTTAACTAATAACTCTACGATGCATGTTTTACTTAGTGATGAAAACAGTTAGAAGATAGCGCGAATATCCTTGGCACGGTTTTTCTTTTTTGAAAATAAGAATTCTTTATGAGGGAATTCGAGTACTGGGAGAACAGTGAGGATTTAAGAGCTTTTCCGACGATTGAAATATTTTCTACCTAAGCCAAATAACTTTAGGAATTGGAATTTTTAGAATTGCAACGTACACATCAGTGACCATCAAAATTAGATGTGAAAATTCATCCTGAAATCGTGATGGCTTGTATCGAACTAATTTCCTTTAATTTTCGATTAGTTACTTTCACTCTCGGAGGAATGTTGAAAATGGAACTTCAAACTGCGTCCCAGGAAATATTCGAGGAGGAACTAATTAGGATTCACTTAGATCATGCTTTGTTTAATTGTTAATGCTTTGTAATTAAAACGAATACCAAAATCCTTCTTTCTTGTCCCACTTGACCAGGGTCAACAACGACCTTCAAATTTGAGGGAAAATACGTTATTTACAGAAAATAACTATTGTCTCTTTGCAATTATATGAAACAATCTTGACCTCTCGTATTTAGAACATTGAGATTCACGCACGTCTAACCCGTTATAATCTGACATAATGATACGTCATACTGTAGTTCAGTGTTTCTTTAAATCTGCAATAAACTGCTCTGACATCGTGCAAACAGTTTCAAACGTTGGCTGTTATAGTACCTGTGGCAACAGGGTTCAACCTCAAAACTAAAATTTCTAATTTCAAGTTCAAAGTTTTGGACTTTCCCTTGCGTACTAACCCTGTTCGCATTCTTCTCACTAATGTTCTAAAAGGCTGGTGGAAAAAATTGTGCTCCTGTTCGCCAGTCATAATTACATAGCTTGTATTATATTCTATTTTCCCGTACACATTATTTGATTCTTTGAAAAGCGGCTCCAGATCAGTTCAATTTTGAAGGTGTATTACTTCGTTGAGGTACAGTTCTTTTAGTTTTAAATATTGAAGTTGATATTGACATGCAGAGACCTCAAATCTTCGCTAAACGCTCATTCATATTTAAAGATTTATATGAGCGAAGCGACGGTACCAATACAGTTCCTGTAGTCTTGCAATTCTCGATTCCTGTAGTCTTGCAATTAATTTTATCGAAATATCGGCGTCAATGAAACATGGAAATTCAATTTTCATGAAAGAATAATATTTCCTCAGTAAGTGCAGGCTTCAAACCTGTCATGGGTGACTAAAATGGAGCATAAATAATCATATTACCCGTGAATGATCTCGTGTTTCACTCTTTTGCGGAACCACTACTCGGTTCTACTGGATCATTCTCTTCTGTAGCACAAATTTCTTATAATAAAATTGGTGATATAAATTTTTCTCATAGAGCTTACTCCCGAGCAACAGAAGTCCCAAAATACAATCACAGTTCCTTTTGAGGAACAGGAAGAAAAACGTAGATTATTTACTAATAGTCCACATGCTATAGGCAGAATGGGCTTACTGGTGCGGACAAGGCAACAAATTTCCACAAGGTTGATTCTAGTTGCTTGCTTTTGCTGTGGCCGAAAGTCTTGAATGATTTTACAAACGCTTCTTACGTAAACTTATTTGCAAGCTGAGTTTTATGCACTTACCAAATTAAGTGCAGAAACCTCTTCTAATGCTGAAGAAAGACATACGCGAACGAACATTTTTGCCCCACTCAGTGGGAGAGTGCTCAGCTAGTCTGCAGGAAAGAGATAGGGAGATCTTTTTACAAGTGCATGTGTTTACCTTGAATACATGGAATACCTTGAAAATGTTTGGGCTTTTGTGCCTAGGCCACACTGGGGTGCCACCGCTTTGTGTGCATGGCATGCCTTCGCATATCGTGAGCAGTTGAATGAGATCGTTTCCCTCTACCGTTTGAAGCAGGAGGCAAAGGAGGCCTGTCAAGGATAGTTTGTAGAAAGTTATCTAACGTCTTCTTGAAGACGTCCAGGTAACCATCAAATTCTCTCAGATCTTTAGGCAGAGAGTTGA
>VOMN01095669.1:0-10206 GCA_014899125.1 Orchestia grillus
CCAGGGCACGAACCCGCCGGAATACTGAGTCAACCGTGAGCACTGCCATGAAAGAGAACTCAACTATTGCTGGTACAGATGCTTTCCATGAAAGATTCTCTTTTTTTAAAACTTAAGAAACAAAAAATAATAATACAGAAGCAAACTCTTCCTCTCCTGAGAGACAAAGGAGAAATAAATCCAATGCCGAAGGCTGTAGTCTGTACCTGTCACATAAATTGCCAAACAAAAATACCTATAGTAAAATACTGAGCTGCAACATCAAAGGCTTGAGTTTGTACCACAAAAACAAAATAAACATGTTACGAGAAAGAGCACTTTTTGAAAATACAAAAAATTGTAGCTGTAGTGGGCACCCGTTGCATCTCACCTTGATAGTGAGATGCAGAGAACTGATGAATATTTCACATTACAAAATAGATATACCATAGAAATCACTCGAACAAAATTTAGCAATATATTCTTGTTGCTTTTAAATACACTGCTATGATAAACGAAGTCCCATTTGCGAAGGAATCATTTGGCAAACGCAAAATAGCAAGGGTTTAGTCTCTCACAACTTCTTGCATCTCTCAGGACGAGTTCCTGTCATACTTCAGTACATCAGTACATCAATGTCCTTGGGCAACACCAGCCTGAATAACTGTAAAGCATCCAATTTTTACCTTTACTAGCTATAGCTCTGTCTAGGCCCCGAGTTTTGCTTGAATCCAGCCTAGTTTCGAGCCCTATCCTCATTCTTTACAACGTTATCGAGTTCCGAGGTTGTTGCGCTACCACGTATTTTGAGCTAATCATCTTTGTCGACCTCAATTATTATTTCCCGGTAACATTCACCTCAACGCCCCTGCCTCCTTAACATCTCTTCTTTATAAACTTCCAATTGCGAACAAATGGGTGCCGTTCCTCTCCACTCCGGTACTTGGTACCGGTTCACTGCACTTTTTTCCTTCCCGATTGTGGTGTTTGCCGCGGCATCACGACCTTGTGTCCACCCTCACTTTTAAATGAGTGACACACTCTTACGTTTCCTCTTCCCTTCCATATTTTACTATTTTTTCCGTTTAATTTGTAATAAAATAATGATGAGCCATTGTCACCTATCTCCTTGTCGCGTACCTACTGTAAATCCCACCTTTTCCGACAAACTTGCTCCTCGAACTGCCTCACACCGAAACTTGACAACATACCTCCGAATGTAGCCCCCTTACTTTTCAATATACCAGCAAGTACAATCTATGTTTTTACACACACGAGGAAATGAACTCCAGTTGAATTTCATATAGAACCATAGTAACCAAACACAATTATCTTCAACTCCTCGGTTAAAATTAGGTAATTTAAACTATCGCAATTCAAATTCTTACGAAGAAGTCAAACAACGACGACTTATATCAAAAATTGAGAATCAAATTGGCGCTGAAACATAAAACTTATTTACGACCATACCGTACAACAATCAACGCCCGTACATGCAACGTATCGTTTGCATAGCTGTTCGAGCCAAGTAAGTTGAGGCTGCTAACAAAAATAAACGGGGAATTTCTGTTCAATTTCCCAAACCCACTCTCGTTAGTAAATCTTTCTAAAGAAAGAAGAAAGTAAATTTCCCAATTCTACACTCTGCCAACATTTCAGCCGACCAATAAATTCAAACAAAATAGCCACACCTATATGATCGCACTGCAAAACATACAAGTAAAAAATGTAAAGAAATAGAACTATTGATAATTGTTACTATTTTAGGAACTCTTAGAAGCAGTCATACTGGATCAATCGCTGGCCAGAGGGGTTCGCTATGTTCTGCCCGGCATGCAACTGCTTTGGTGCACCCTTACACGAAACTCGACCTCACCTCTGATGAGGTTCTTGGCCCTCGCCTCCTGCGGCAGCACATTGAAGTCGATGAGCCAGGCCTCGGCCCACGTCAGCAGGAAGGATATGAGAAGCAGTAGCACTTGAAAGGGGTAGCTCGTACTGCTGGAGGTCGTGTTATTGCCGCCGTTCCACTGAAATATTGAAAATCACAATATTGAACTATCCTGGAATATGAACTAGACTCGAAATACATGAAGCGTTCTAGGCAGTCTAATGTCCCTTTGGTGTTCAGTCCAGGGCATAATTAAAAGACAAAAAATAGTGAAACGCTGATTGCAACAAAATTGAGAACAGAAGCTCAAAGGAAAATTATCACTTGCGCATGCAATTGCCAAAATCATGCCAGGAAAGTCGGGGAAAAAAGTCGAATGGTAAAGAAAGAGACCGTCACTTCAGGGCAGCGTTGCTCAGCAGATAGTAACGAACACAGTTTAATCGCACTGAAAGGATGATTCCATAACTAAAAAAGCAGTGTTTTTAACAAGCTAAGTTCATGGAGACAATGTCAAAAATGAAGGAAACGAATTGAAACCATTGTTTGAGGCCCTGTCGGGCGAGTCTACATGACCTGGCGGCCTCGCTCCAACCCTCCTCTCTTACTTCAACAGCGGGTCAGCAACGACAACCGATGTAGATGCAGAAGGGGAGACTCATCTTTATCGGGCTGCAAAGTAAGTCCCCTCTTTCGTCAACGAATGCGTATAACGTAAGAACACCGCCTTATATACACCCACATATTCGAGAAATCCCTATCCACGTCACTCGAAGTGAACTTTAAATGAAGATAGTCTTGTCAACACACAGCATCTTCAAGGATTTCCTTTACCAGTGGAGGCGCCGCATCAATATTCAACATTATCGAGAACGCCAAAGCAACATCAGCAGCTACGTTCCACGCAACGCTCACAAACGTTCCTTTAATTCACCGGTGTTCCGGCAGTCCTGGGCTTCCCGAGATCCGAGTCCCGTCAATTTGCAGGCACCGCACCAGAACTTAACTACCTGGACTCATAGCCACGCATTCGCCAACATTCCAACAACTGTTCGAACCTTGATGTAAACTAGAATTTTACACAACCGAGTGTTATGAACCCATCAACATCTGCGCATCTACATAAGTTGAGTACGTTGGTTTGTATGTAGCTTTCATACCTTTCTAATTAGAGTGCCTGAGAGTAGCGTAGATATCAAATAATATAACTATATTTTGACATTGTGATGACTTAGCACCTTCAACGTATTCCATGTGATTTAGGAATTTTGTTATCTTGATGTGACTCTCAGAACCGTGCGATTAGGTAGACTCGAGTTTGGACCTCTCAGGCGCGTTACTGAAGTCATATTATTACGATTATGTGATGCTGCCTCACGCGTCTTAAATGTTGCAGTATTGGGCAACCTTCTTTCTTCTAAGTATAATATAAAAGCTTCGCGTCGACTTATATCCTTGTGTACGTAAAAGCAGTCAAGTGTTGGAAAATGGAAGTTATATGGATAGCAGCACTCCAGTAACTCAGACTAACTCGCACCGAAAGAAATGGGACCAGTTAGTATGAACTTTAAAAATAAATCTATGAACAAGGTATGTTCCCACACAAGATCCCCTACGTATGGAAACATCAAGTTAATAACCCTGTAATGGTAACCTCGGGTTTCTCGTACCCCGTAGTTTCCCTTTCATTTTTTCCAATGGATTTAAGACTAAGAGTCTGTCCTTCACCCAACCTTAAATTTAGAGTTATCATTCCAGGGTTAAGAAGAAAGAGAAAAAAGATAAAGAATAATCAGCCAAGAAAGAATGAAAAAGAAAAGATACAAAGTGGCCACGAAAGATTCCGAGGGCCAGTCCTCATAGCATACGGTACACAAACCTAATTAACCTAACCCCAATCGCCTATGGCCTATCCAATGCTCCCTGAGGGGAAGACATTGGAAAACCTCATCTAGATAACAAAGAGTTCTTCAATAACGAGACCGGATTAAATCATCAAATTAAATATTCGCGAAAATGCCTGTCAGATTGAAATCTCTACAAATTATTGTTAGAATTGACTTCGATCACTTTACCTTAAAATGATCGCTCATGCCTTCTTTCTAAATAGCTAGAATAAAGACCATTTTTGATAATGAAATAATTAACGGACGAAACTTCCATCAACATCCATCAGCAACTCAAGCCCATAACAGATGTCCCGCTAAAGCCACCAGCGTGATCATCCACAACGGCGACTAGCCATAAATCCATGCTGAGTCAGGATATGATCTGTAGTGTATGGGTGCAATTGTAGAAACCTAAATAATATACAGTACTAGAAGCAGTTCCTTAATACATGCTTTTAACAACCTTGCCAACGCAGCAACTTTGAACGCCTCTACCAATAACCATTGAAAATGATGCATTGCCTCAAGAAAATGCAATTAAAATTGTATAAGCATCATGCTCAACAGCACACGCGTGATGCTTTTCTCATCTTCAAGCATTCAAAGATAATACAAATGCTACCATTAGCATACACCACCATGAAACAAAGTCACATGAGTAGCTATTGAACAGAATTTTTCGACACCTCAACAGCTGCCGAGATGAGGTGTCACCACACAAACTGTCCAGAGACGTACGAGTCCAGTCTCCTTACCTGATAAATCAAACTTTTGGCCACAAAGAACGCGGAAGAAAACATCGTTGTGATCTGAAAAAAAGCAATACAAATTACAACTTCACAATACAAAAAAATATTAAAACTGCTAAAATTTTATCCCACGCATCAATCGACACATGTTAAATGATTAACCATACATCATTCAATAGGTAGGTATCCATTGGAAAACAGTCAGAAAAGTTTAACATTGCAAGCAAGTCCATGTCAAGCACAGACAGCAATGACACTAAGACCCACAGCAAGGCACCACTCACGGCTACAACCCAGTAGTGGTGGATGTGGAAGAGAGCGTAGAATGCGAGCAGCAGCACAAAGCGAATGAAGGAGCACACCTGCGCACGACATAGGACTCGATTAGGCCGTGTGGGGGCCCACTCCCATAAAATACTCAAGTAAAGACTTATTCCTGATAACCAAGCTTACTTCAATTCTAACTTAACATATGAAACTGAGACATGTTTGTCAGTTTGTGACCCTTACACAGCAGTTAACAACAAAAATATGCAGATACATTCCACATTAAACGAACTGATTGAAACCCACCAACTTGCAAAATTAAATGATCAGTTCTCTTGATTCTCATGTTTTTCCAACAGAATACACAAACACCCGCCTAAACATACAAAATGGCCGACATTTTGACATATTTGACAGAACTCGAGCCGAATGAATGAACAGAAACTAACAGTAAGTCATTTGATACAAAGTTGATGGGTGATGTGCAATGTGAACCTAAGCAATACTCACCACCATGTCAAACATCGATGTGGAGTATGTATAGTTGAGAATTTCTTTTTTCAAACCATCCTCAATACTTTCGCCATCAATCTGGAGGTAAAAAAAATATGAAACAAACAGTCCTTCCCATTGAGCTTAAATTTACACACATTCCGTGCAACGGAAATGAGAGAGAAATATGGAATGGCAAGCCACGTATAACATTCAATAATGCATCCAACCCAACATCTAGTCAGCCAAGATGAATGAGTTTCAATTTTGCAAATTTTGAATAAATCATTCACAGTACATATAGGCTACGGTAGGTAATTTATGATATAACAAAGCGATGTTTGCAAAAAAATTGAAGCAGAGACTAGAGAATGAAACTTCAATGACAATTGAACGTTATTTACAAGTAAAAACATATAAAAGGCACATCAGTCAATGAAACAAGCATCTGCTGCAATAACAGCCTAGTCCTGGTAATGTTTGTCTTGCCATCCACAATAACTACCTTGATAATCTCAATGGTGTTATGTGGATGTTTATTAGAGGCTCTCTCTCAATCACGCTCCACACGTAATAGTTCGAAGGGTTTACATCCAGGGAGCTTGGGGACCCCATGTTTGGAGTAATGTGGCCATAAATGTTGTCCCACTAACCATCCTTGGGTTGTATGGGCAGCATGAGATAGAGCAAATCCTACTGAAAACTTACAGCCTACACGTGTTACAACAGTACTGTAGAACTTCACAACCGTATTCAACACGTTATCACAAGCAAAAAAATTTCCAAACGGAGTCCCCCAGGGCTCTGTCCCCTCACCTACACTTTTTAACTTATACATTCATGACGTNAGCTCCGACCAAATCATACGCTACATTATTCACAACTCACACAAAGGAGCACCGATACAGATGAAGAGTGACATTAAACAACACACAAACACCTCACCTACAAGAACAAAAAATACTTGGACTCACATTCAATACATCCATGTTCATCGCCCCATACTTCAAAGACATGATGACCAAACGAACATGGCCTGGCCAGCAAATTATCTCTGGCCAATATTAAAAATCTTGTTCAGTGCTCAATATTTTTTCCATTTTTTATATTTTCCTCATAGACAAACACATCTAAATAAAACAGTGAACTTCATTGATCACCTTATAAGTAGCAGTAGTAGCAATTTGCTAGCACTTGAGCGGCTTGGATTATGTCGCACCGTACGTCTCACAATTTAGAATTTATCTACCATTTTATTTTCACAGAGATAATTTTCTTCATAAGCACGAATGTGCAATAAAACCCATCAGACAACGCAGCAGCAACGAAACTGATGCCTCAGAATCTTTCATTCTAAACCGAAAGACACAAACTTCACTTCAAAGCTCAGAAGTTGTATAGGTTCTGAATTTTCTAGAGGGTGACTATAACAGAAGGGAATATCACTTCATAATGCCTATTTTGCAGATAATTCAGAAAGAACTCGATGAAAACGACTTTCAAACGACGATGCTGAAAAATCGTGTTTTATTTCACTTTGAACCAAAATATATCCTAGAATTTTTTCCCAAAAATGAAACTTGCGTCTTTCGATGCGGATCTGAATTTTGTAAAAATTAGATAGTCAAGGTATAGTTTAAATTTAATAAATCTTAAAAAGGAAATTAAAAAAAATTCGAAATATTTGCCAAAGTAATACCGAATTTAAATAAAATATTTGATAACTTAATATTCAACAAGAATTTTTTCAACTTATTTTTTAAAAAGAATAACATTTATTAAGGCCTCATTGCTCTAGTGTAAAAATTTAGGGCTGAATTTAAATTACACATAAAGAATTACATATCTCTTTGCAATAAATCAGAATATGTCCCAAGAGTAAATTGTGTCTTTTCTCGTGTCACATAGGCGTGCCAATTCGGACAGGTCACACAGCTGTATGGGAAAAATGCCCTTCATTGATGAAAGGGAAAGGAGTGATTATGCACCATAACAATGCCAGGCCTCATACTCCAAAAATGACTACCTATCTATTTCCTAGAAGTTTGGTTTAGAAATAGGTTATGCATCCCACCATCTTGTCTTGACCTTACTACATCAGATGATTTTTTTGAAGCATGCAAGATCATTTTGATAGCCTAACATTCACTTAAAGGAGAAGAGATAAAAATAATGTTATTTCTTTCTTCTAAATCAAAACCAAGCTCATCTTACAAAAAATGCAGCAAAATGCTTATTGGTAAATGGGAATATATTACTGAGAATTGTGCTTTTTCTAAAAACTAATAAAAAATTGTTTTTAGATTTTCATGCTGTGAAAAATTATCAGAACTAGCGTTACACACAAGATTACTTGGGATGATTAGTAAAATTTGATACAACTTTTAACTATTCACAATTTTTGCTTAATGTTTACAGTCACTTCATTGGGGTGTGGAATAGTATACAAAAAAGTTCTAGCTACCAACTGCAGTTCGAAATGAAAGAAAAAATAGCCCCTTCGCCGAAGAGCTGCAGCATTTGGGGTTACTTGAGACCCCTAAAAAAGTTTGAAAACCATGCTTCAAAATTATTTTTTGACATAAATTTCTCTGGGTTAGCAGGTGACCACAGCGATGGATGAAATCAATCGCGAAATGAAGAAAGGTTTTCGACCTCTTGGATTTTTATACATTGCCGACGTTTGAGAAAACCGTGTGGGGGTTGAAATTTTGTTTTCTCCTTGATAGAAATTGACACATTATCTATACCTTGTGAAGAAACTGTTCGAGTTGTAATCATGATTCAAATGGGGCATATCTTAATTCTTATGCAACCAAATCTCAATTCTAATGTGGTGATACCTTGGTCTAGAAAATTCAATACCCAAGCCGACTTTTAATGTCGAAAAGTGATGAAAATGCAGAAAAAGTTTATGTGTTTATGTATTTGGAAAAATATGTACTATAGATGAAACTGCTGAATTGTTTTGCCTAACTGATCGCGAAAGCTTTACAAATGAGACAAATTAGAGCGAAATTTCTTCAATGCTAGTCCATTCCCGATCAAAAGGCAAGTTTGTGAGACTAACTCCAGTAAATAGTAATCACTTGCAACAAGAATTAACATCTTGGTTGTTTTAGACAAATAAGCTCTTACAACTTGCAAAAATTCATATTAAACATATTTTATCAAGGGCCTAAGTCACTCCCCAAATGTCCCAAATAATCCGGCTTGCAGAAATTGCTGGAATTTTTTTAGGAGAGGTAGATAATTTGCAATAGGGAGGGTTCTATAGCCAAATTCCTTTTACATTCAATATCAAAAATCTATGGACTTTCACTATTTTGATTTTTCTTGTCGAACCTTTGGAGGGCTACTATGAAAAAAATGGAAATAAGTTTTTCCTAAAATTTTTTTTGAGCATTTGAATAATTAATTTGGATATTTACGAAGCTAAATATATGATTGAAATGTTCAACTTTATTGCCCAAACTTTAGGTTTGAGAAATTCCACATACTTGGGGCACTACAATCCTCAGTGTGCAGAGAGGGCCACTTGTCACAAGTAGTCACACATTGAAGTATTGTTACAGCCTGAGACTTTAATGGTTTTGACAAGAAAAGCCTTCAGCATAGCAAAGGAATAAAGAGAATAATAAAATTATAGCAAGTTTTCTCAATCCAGTTAACAAATTGCCCATATGAGTGTTCCTCACATACTCATTCTCCACACTAAAATACTGGAAGTAAGAATTCATTACACGAGTATATCTTACAATGAAAGTGCTTTTGACTCAAACTCAGGCATTGATGTCACAATGGACATCCATGCATACAGTCTCTACCTGGACATTGTCTATGCGTCTTGAGAGGGTGTATATTAAAAATACTCCAGTCACCAGAGTAAAATGATTTTAATGTTAGAATACTAGTATGCAGAAAGTAAATTTAGATTAATCATTTTCTCTCTATTTATGTTTCTTCTTTGTGGTGTTTTTTTTCACAATGCGTTCGAATCTCTCCAGCATAGAGCAAACAACTAAGCTCATTTCAAATCGCTACCTATGTACTACAAAAAGTCCCAGCCAATCCACTTACAAGTACACAAATGATCCAGAAGACAGAAGTGAAGAGCAGATCGAAAGCCACAAACAAGCAGAAGAACCTCCTCACTGTAGACATACGCCCATCAACACGCAGCCCAGGTAAGTTGTAGTTGGCAAGCAACAGCTCCTGCTGCTCAGTGTTGATTGATGAGCTAGACTGACCTGTGGGGTAAAATTTATTAATATTACAATAGCATTGTGCTTCAGTATCCATTTCAGATATAAGCTAATCAGGTTAATAATTTGATTTATCTAATTGTCTATTCCAGTCAAGCAATATTTCCTTCTGATATCTCTGTACAGGAGATCAAAAGGCATATATATTTTTAGTTTGAATGTAATCAACTCAAAACAACAGATGCATAAAACTTGGCTATCAAAAATCTCAATTGCACTCGGTTATGTACAGATTTTTGTGATGTACAATGGTGGCAGAAAAAAACTCTGCACTACCAAAATATTATAGAATTATAAATTAGACTAATATTTAAGCAACTAACCATAATAAGCTATATACCATTCAATTCAGCATTATTTCTTTTAAATATCATATGCATTTTTTTAATTATTTGTCACTTGAACGGATATTTTTCCACAAGCACTGCACAGCAAAGATTTGCAAGTCAAAAGAGACTCTGCAGTTTAGAATTCGATATTAATCCTAAAAATCTATCTCAATTTCCCACCATACACCATTTTAAATCTGCTTAGCAGTTGCGCCAATATGTTATACATTATAAAAAATATTTAGTCAAAAAGCCTCATATTTCTCTCAGTGATAGTGAGGAGCTTATTAAACTCCATGATACCACAGATCACATACATAGAAGATAAAGCAGCCAGTTAATTGT
>VOMN01095672.1:0-13435 GCA_014899125.1 Orchestia grillus
TTGAAAATGGGTTTCCTTTTTTCTGGGACACCCTGTATAAGCCTACGCTTTCATTCATTAATGCCACAGTGTGTGCATACAATAAAATATTGAGAATTTCATGGCAGTTTTCATACCTCTTTCACATTTGTTCCCTAACACTACCAATCTCTCTACACAGCCCAAATGAAAGAATTGACACAAAAAACACTCTGGTCTAACTAGGTACTTTTCCTAAGCTCTCCTGATGTTTCAATGTCTCCCATCACAAGAATGTAATTCGAGCTTAATATATTCTGTGCTCATGATAAAATTTCTAAGAAACATATCCATGAATCCATAAAAATCACCATCAACAGTGAACTCCAGGCCTTTTTGTCTTTCGATGAGCATTCAAACTACCATCTTTTCATTCATAAGACACTAAGAGTGCAGCCTGTGGGTTGGAAAGGGCTCAATTGCTAAAATTACATTCTGCCGATCAAAAATTTAGGTCCAACCCAGTGGTCTTAGTTATATTACTATCACTCTGCAAAAATCTCATCTCTACTACTACATCATAATCTGCCTCTCTACCTTCATAGGTATTCCATCAAAACCCTTCTCTATGTCATAAAAAGACCTACATTTTTATTCTTTTCTTTCTAAAAAAAATTTAGTTATTTTTTCTAAAACTAAATAAATTTGCTTTCTCTTGTTATGGACTATGTAACTTTATACGTTCAAATTCCTAATTTAAACCTATGTATATCAGTATCTGAAATTGCATTATCCAATTACTTCATTTCAGGAAATTTCAAATGAATTTTTTTCCAATTAGCATCCCTTTCTTTTTAATTCTCAATCTTTTTTTTCTTTGCTCTCTTTACAGAGCAAACACATCACAATGTGACCTATAGCCCCCCATTTACAATGTCCTATGCTCACAATTTATTCTCCTACCTAACAAATATTCATTTTCATAATTTTCTCTTCATAGCTTCATGAACTAGCATATAATCACAAGCTGATCATTGTTGCTATCCAATCCAAGGTAACTTTCTTTCTACTACAGACTCAGTCAGTATCTAAAATTTTATTCTATTTCATTTAGAGGGCTTCATGACACATTGGCATTGAGGCTGGAGAGTGAGGGTTTGACTCTCAGCTAGGGAAAACTGATTTTAACAGAACCAAAGAGTGCTTTCCTTGGAAAAGGAAGCTTAAACCTCACATCATTCATACATTAATATTCATAAGGTACTAAAAATCCCAAAATGGCACTGTATATCAACTATGTTAGACTTAGTCAAGATTTTATTTCAAAGTAACAATTGCAAAATCAATAACTTTTTATTACTCTTGATTTCTTTCACACTTCACATTAGAGTCCAATATAGAAATTCATGCTCATCATTTAAGTAATATTTTGTTATGTCACTAAATTCACAAACATAGTAAAAAGTCTTTTGCTCTTTACTTTCAAATTGATATTTACTATTTGAAAGACAAAAATCACTATAATGTTATTCCAAACAAGTTTTTTTACATAGAGGCTAGAGGTTTAAATTATCCCTAGTGTACAAGAAAGAAACCAGAACAAATTTATATCATGAAGATTAAATATTGTCTTTAGAGATACAATTTTGTGCACATTTCTAAAATAGGCATACAGTAGAGATAATACAAAGTTTTATAAAGACACTATTTTGTAACACTGAAGTGACTTTTCCAATATAGACCAAAACTTTTGTATACATAGCTACCTATTCTAGCTTTCTACTTATAGTTTATTATAATTTCAGTTTTCATCACACAGATGTAGGGTATAAAAAACTGCTTTTTCTGAAAAAATGGCCCACCCAATTTTTTGCATTTTTGTTGTTTTATTGGGTTTTTTAATATTTTTCAAATAGGATTTTATTAGGTTTTATTTTGTTCAATTTTAAAGCTGAATTTATTAACAAATATCCATATACAATCATACAAATCAGAATAAATGATATTTAAACTAATTGCTATAAAATTAGAAATTTTTTTAATAAAATGAAATGAAATTTAAATGTTTGAAACAGACTTGGGGCAGAGAAGGCCATGAAGCTTGGTAAGATATATAGACACCTAAGGCCAAAAACAGATGACTAGGAGGCTAACTTCTGTAATCCACGAAGTACATTATAACTGATACAGTATTACCATGCAGCCACTATCAATGCAGTGAGGAAGAGCCTCTCTTAAGTTATGTTTTTTTTTGTACAAATGTTGTTAGCAGTTGGGAATGATCATTCAGGATTAAGGACTCTTCCTATAGTTGACTGCCCTCCTAATACAACAGCAATGACAGCAACAGAGGCAATAGAGCTATAATATTAAGCAATTTAACTACTCAAACAATTGTGCTAATGCTTTTTAGATATACAAAATCTGATGTAACATTCATTTTGGTGCTGTTTTATATTTTATTTTCTTACAAGGAGATCATAAGAAATTCTGTTAAGATTTTGGTACTGACGATGCCAAAGAGAAAAAGGTTTTCCTTATGAGTTAGTGTATTGTAAAATTTTCTTCAAAATTTTATATTTCCTTAATCCTTATTGTGGAATTCATTAACTAATATTACATAGAAAAGCTTACAAATGGGATCTTTCAGGAAAGTATTTCATATAGTTAAAATTTAAAAGCAAGAAAAATAAAGGAATATGAAATGGTAACAGTGCTATGCATTTCTCCATTAGGTCAAAAGCATTTTTTGATTTGTTACCTGCATTGTTATGCTTGAATAGGAAAATAATTTAAAGCATAAAAACTCATTAAGATGCAAAAAAATACTACAATGTAATAAAATCCACTACAATGTAAAAAGAATTCTAAAAATAAAAGCATTAAAATTTAAAACAAATTAAATTTGTGTTTTCTTTTTTTTGGCAGTTTTCTCTTCCGATGGGTTTTTTAATGCCAACCCTGGACAGATGACTTCACACATATCTAACATTCCTAGATCAACCCCTTACACTCATACATCATTGCTATACAGTGTGTCCCAAAAAAAACGATATTCAACTTTAAATGGCTGTAACACAAAAAGTAATAGAGTTAAAAAAATTTGAAAGGTCAGGATTTGTTCCCTATGTTTTTCTCCATCTCTCCACCAAAAATCAGACAGATCGATGNTAAAATGGTGAGTGCAACAAGGTATTTCGTTTTCACTGCTGAATAATCCCACCATTATGCAACTCACAAAAGAGCAAAGAGTATTTATCGTTAAAAAGTATTTTGAGACAAGAAGTTTGGACCAAGTTGTCCAGTGTTTTGAAGACCGCTTTCCGGAAAGAGATTCTCCAGAAAAAATGACCAATTGGAGAAATGTTTCGAAATACAAAACAGAAGGAACAAGCCTAAACCTCAATAAAGGGCGATCTGGACGAAGAAGAACGGGAAGATCAGACGAAAATGTTCGAAGAGTACAAGAAATTCTTACAGAAAATCCACAATTCTCCGCAAGAAAAAATGGATTANGAGTCAAAGTTAATTAAAACTTACATTTAATATCCTAAGTTTCAAAGTGTAAGAGAAGTGACAAAGTTTGCGCAAGCACGATTATAGTAGATTTAACTCGAAATTTGAAGAAAGAATATCTTTGACGGTAATTTTACAAAGTAGATTTAGAATTTACAAAGTATGTAGTTAAATCTACTTTGTAAAATTACCGTCAATGATATTTTTTCTTCAAATNAAACTTTGCGCAAGCACGATTGTAGCACATGTCACTGAAAGTTTTATCAAACGCTAATGGCTACATCGATCAGTCTGATTTTTGGTGGAGAGATGGAGAAGAAAATAGGAAACAAATCCTGACTTTTCAAATTTTTTTAACTATATAACTTTTTGAGTTACAGTCATTCAAAGTTGAATATCGTTTTTTTTTGTACACACTGTATAGTGATAAATTTTTCCTAAGATGGAGTNATTCAAAGTTGAATATCGTTTTTTTTGGGACACCCTGTACAAGCAATGCGTTCCTGTCAAACCTCACAATGCAAGCAAGGCGAGCAAGCCAGTACCGAGAATAGTACTCAGTGCCAAAGATTAAAAATTTCATACATTAGTACTCGAGCAGCTCGGCATTTTATCAGTGTACCATTGGAATTCAGCGACAAACAGCTATCGCAGTGTTCATGCTCCATGACACCTCTCTAGCTACCTATAATGAATATCTATGTATATATGTATAGTGCAATGCTCGTGATGTCGGCATTTGCATCACTAAAATCTATTCAGTTCGGAGTAAAAGTTAGCAGCTGTGATGTACCGACGCATAATTTAAGAGCACAGAAATAATATTCGTTAACTGAAGGCAGTGATTCCTCCCACAGAAACAGTGACGACTTCACAATTATTCTGAGAAGTTAACCACATCGATCGAGGTATTAATTTTTACCTCATGAAAAATTGCTGCCATTGACTGACTTATCACATTTAAGAAAAAGGTTACTTTGAAGAGGGGCTGCCGGCTTGGCGGTATATCATTCAGTGAGCTCCCAGCAGAGCATGCTCAAATTTTCTCTAAATTGGATATCAATAAGTACCAGGGTCAGGCGGTTGTGCCCGTGCTAATGAGTTAATAACCTGAACATCATGTTTAAGTAAGGGGACGATGAGGTAACAGCTCACCGAGTACGCGGACAGAGTTTCTAGATAATAATTCTACCGATGTAGTCAGTCTTAACGAAACTGAGTGAAATTTGCGCGTCATTATGGATGCACTTACTGAGACGAGACGCATGAAGGCGTAAACGTAGTACGTATGAAAATGCTAATAAAATAAATGGTTTGTAGGAGTTGTACGATAAGAGGGTATGAGAGTAACATGCATAGAATTCATATAGGAAATAATTTCCAAGAGCTAGTCTATATTATTGACTACAGATGTATGCACTCTGCAAAAATTAGGTTATTCGTAGTTTTTCGTATCTTCTAGGAAAACATTTCTAGGCATTTCAGTCAGATTATTCTAGTGTTTGCAAACTCAATCAAAAAGAAATCAATGGCAATTTGAAAAAATAAATAGAGTTCAAACACTAGTTCGCCCATTAATAGCACGCTGCATTCCAGTCAGTGAAGTAAGTGTGAAGAATAAATTCCTTGTGGTTGTCGGGGACAAATAAAAAGTTCCAACCCTCTCTTTCAAGTGAATCTCCAATTAATTAACTTTCCTGCAGAATATAGTACATAAATGCCTACAAGATAAGAAATTCACTCCCGCTAACATGATCATGAACCGAGCTACGTTTGTGTTGGACACTCTGAATCAAAATTTTCTCCCCCGTGTCGATGTTAAAATTCACGCAATAGCAAATAACTTGGAAGGCCTGGGTTAGAAAAACCATGGTTAGCACTACCTTAGAGAAATCAGGAAAAACACTTAAATGTAACCCTGATACCTGAAAGCAACGAAACTTTCCCTCGCGTACAGTGTACTCACAGCACTACTTGGAAGACCTCTTCATGACGTCCAATGGAACGTGTGTGGACGGTGGGAAGGCAGCGCCTGCCCCGTTCTGGGAACAGCCGTAGCTATGGACACGGCCTCTCGAGGACCCGGTCTAGCTGTGGCTGTCGTTTGGAGTTGGCCAAGGGCACGTGTGTTTCGACGCCTAAAGCAGACGTGCAGACCATTTATGTACCTCTAGGTACCTCACACTCAAAAAGAAAATGAAAGACGTATGTGAGTGTGGAGTTAAGTATGGCCGTATGAAAGGGCGCTGTTACTTATCTGTGAACAAGTACAATGAAAGAGGAAATTAAAACGCGTAGGAGTGTGAAGTTAATTATGTTGGTGCGAAAGGGCGCTGTTCCTCGTTCGCTAACACCCACACTGAAAGATCGCATCAAAAGAGTGCATATACAGTTAATTTCGTTATAAGAAAGATTGCTTTTACCCGTTCTTAAACATGCACACTGAAGGAGGGAATTGAAGGTGTGTGTATGTACGTTCATAATTTTCATCTGCACGAAAAAGAGCGCTGCAGCCAGTTTCAAAACATTTGAAGTCACCTTCCCCTGCTGAAAAAGCCTTGGAAAAAAGAAATGATGTAATCGATCCTTCATTTATGGAATAGACTAGAATCCGCCTACATTACACCATGCGGTATCTCACTGATGAAATATCACGGCAGATTTTACACTCATAGTATAGAATAGAATCCTGCCTACATTACACCATGTGATGTCTCACTGATGAAATAATCCCACAGAAAAAGCTTTAGCTACAGAATCCCGATCACATTTCAAATATTCCAGTAGAGGCACTCCCTAATCAGCTCATGAACTGACATGATCGTACCACATGATCGTACGTAGACATGATCGCACGACAAAATCGTACGTAGACACGATCGTACGATATGATCGTACGTAGTGATCGTACGATACAATCGCACGTAGACATGATCGTATGAAATGATCGTACGTAGACATGATCGTACGCAGAGCTGCAAAAAGATCGATCATATAAAATGCAGAGCCATTTTGAAAAACTCGATCCACTCTGACATTTTTCCGGAATAAACTTTTGTATTTTTTCCTATGTGGCCACAATTCTATTTTTTGTTCACACCTCAGAAATAGCAACTCAATTCATCCTTAATTGTACGAAGGCAAAATGAAATTAACACTTCAAAAATGAAGCACTAATTCGGAGAAGACCTAATGTTTCTGCCATCGAAATCGTGTCGCCACACGATGCCACGTTCTCAACTTGGAGTTGATACGAGCACGCGAGCGGCCCTGTAGCTCTTCAGAGAATTACATACATTTGAAACTTCGTAGAAAGTTCGATAGAATATTAATCTAGTAGTAATGGTATCCCGCAGCAACAGTATGTATGTATGTACGTGTAGTAATGGTACCCCGTAGTATTAGTATGTACGTTTCGTAATAGTATCACGAAGCAACAGTATCTACGTGTAGTAACGGTACTACGTAGTATTAGTTTTTCATAATGGTATCACGCAGTGATAGTATGTGCGTGTAATAGTGGCACTATGTAGTAATAGTATGTACGCATAATAATGATATCCCATAGTAATAGCAGGTACGTTTCATGATGGCACCTCGTAATAATTGTATGAGCGTGAAGTAAAGGTACCACATAGCAAAAGTACCCCGAAGTACGGGTACTATTGCTCTTACTTTCAGGTGTCTTGCAGTAATGACACCATGAATTAATAGTACCACTTACTAATGTAATATCATGACGTCATGTACGGTACCATCATGAAGTTATGGTACCGTACATTAAAGGCACCATCCGAGTGTATTTAAGGCACCACGCTGGGAAGGCCCCATGAAGTAATAGTACCTCTTATCACGGTACCATCATGAAGCTATGGTGCCGTACATTAAAGGCACCATCCGAGTGCAATTAAAGCATCACGCTGTGAAGGCACCCCGCTGGAAAAGCACCATGAAGTAATAGTACCATGGTAACAATCGGTCAGCCGAGTCGCTTCCGGCTTGGTGACTGAAAAGAGTTCGACCTTAGGGCCGCACTTCTGCAAAGCCTCCTCCGTCACTAGCGGTACTCGGAGAAAAAATGAGCTGCCCTTGACATGAGTTATTAGAGTGTTTAACTTCTATCAAGAATTTTAGGTTTTCAAGTCGCCGATTCGAGTTGGTTTATCGATCCATTCTTTTGCATGAGCCTTATGGTCTGAATTTGTAAGATTTGCACTGATTCAGTCACTCAATGAGAGGTCATTCAGTTCTTTCCAGGCAATGTGGGATCGATCATTCCGCAGCCACTCCCGGGTGCAGCGTCGACTTCAAAAGGAATAGATATTTTTATTTTATTTTCATGAGCGTACGTACATATACACGTTGCCTGCGGATGAATGTTTCTAGTTAGGATGTTCCATAAAGTGCCCGCAGAATTTGAATGCGGCAACACTGCCGTGTTTTGATGTTAGTCGTGCTTTTATTCTTTTTGTTCTCTCTTTCTCTCTCGCTCTTTATACTCGAATTAATGGTACGAGGGAGCTTCAAAAAGTTAGGAAAATAATTGTATTGTACAAAAAACTGTTTCAATTATGAGCTTTATTTTTCAGCATAAGCTTCATTATGGTCAATACACTTTTCCAAACGTTGATGCCAGCCTTTAAGTCCGTCTGTGTAGGATTGAGGGTCTTGTGATGTGAACCATGGCATAGAAGCTCTTCTGACATCTTCAGTTGATGGAAAATTAGCCACTTTCAAAAAAATTTTCAACTTTGGAAACAAAAAGAAATCAGATGGCGCCAAATCAGGGCCGTAAGGTGGACATCTGATAATTTCCCATTGAAATTCACCTAACACAGTTCTTGTTTGCCAAGCACCATGAGCGGGTACATTCTCGTGGTGAAAGAAGACGCGTTGATGCAGCTTTCCAGGGCGTTTTTCCGCAATTTCCTTCATCATTTATCTCAAAACGCCTTCATAATACTCCGACGTAATTGTCTTCTTGTTCTCGAGGAAGTCCATTGGTAAAATCTCCTCTGCATCCCAGAAAACACTGGCCATGGCTTTTCGTCTTGAACGCTCTGATTTTGCTTTGACTGGTCCACTTCCAGCCCCGGGGCAGCCTCTGCTTTGATTGAGTTTCATCCCCGGGATCATGCAGGTAGAGCCATGTTTCATCTCCTGTCACAATTCTTTGCGGAAATGCTTCGGAGTCCTCATCCCCCATGTTAAAATTTCTAATGAAAGAACTTCCCTCGTTTGCTGCTGGTCTGGGCGCAACAGCCTAGGGATCCATGCAGCGGAACATTTGCTTAGCCCCAAACTCTCCACAACAACTCTCCACAACCCACAGAGATGTGCAGTTTATCTGCTACCGATTCAGTAGTTATTCGTTTGTCTTTTTCAATGAAACAATTTTAGTTGTAGACTTTTTCCATGAACTTTTTGAAGCCTGCTTGCATTTATTTATTTTAATAATTCATATATGGCAGCAACCCATTACGCAGCAGTGGTTTAATTCGTACACCGATGGCCTAACACGTAGAGAATGTGTAAAAATGGTTTTCTCCCCACGGGAGCAGTTAGGTTTCCTCAGTTTCAGCTAGACCTTCAAGACTTGTATCGTTCGTGCTCACTTTGCTTCTTTCCATTTCCATGCCTTCTTCGCTGATGATTCTTTTTCTTTTCTTCCTCTTCCTTTAATTAACCTGCTGCTTGTATGCGCAGGGGATCTTGTGTTGGAACACACCTCGTGCATAAATTTTCCGTTCTCCAAAGTCCATTCTAAATGGTCCCTTCTCTTTCAGTGTGAGATAGTCTGAGTTACTAAAGCGCTGCTATCCTTATTGCTACTTCTACTACTACTACTACTACTATTACGACTTCTACTACAACTGCTACTACTACTATACTAGTACTACTACAGAGGTTTTCTACTTTGCTTTGGTGATTCAAATTTTCTTCGTTCAAATCTGTTCAAAAAATTTTAATTTCCTCAAACTTCGAGTATTTAAGGAATAAGGAACCAGCCAATGGCTGTAAGACGCGACGCAGAAGATTATATAAAAAATTTTAAACGAATATTATTTCCATGAAAAGTTTACAACTAAACTCATCGCGAAATAGCAATACGGTTCTGCACTCAAACCTCTTAAATCTGAATAGCTGAGTAGAAAATACCGCCAACAAACTATAGCGCAGGTATGAGGTGTTGCCTGTTGTCCAGAGTATTTCTGGCTTTAGCCACAGCATTTCGGCTCAGATTTACACCCTTATTCAAGCCAAATTCATCGTTCAGAGCGGAATACTTTGATGCAGCACCCGAGCGCAGTGCATTATTTATCGAGAGCGCGGATGAACCAAAAAGAAGATAAAGCAAGGCTTCAAGAAACACTTTGAAAAATTATGTACTTTGTCCAAGAACAAAAGGCCTGTTTCGTTCGTTTCACTAAAATTTGTTTTAACAGAACGTTCAATGACGTGCAGACGAACGTGCGTCACTGAAGAAGACGAGTGCGCCCATTTACGGCAGGTTTTATTTATTACTAAAATGACCGTGATTTCAGACCGACAGCTGTGATTGTGGCAGGAGCTCCGCAGTGAACGTAAAACTCGTTTAATCAGAAATCGAATTTGATTTTATGAGCCACAGGTCATGGCTATCGTCTCGGCCAAAGACATAAGCACCATGCAGTCTATTAGAATGACATTTCTGGGAAGAATACATGTAACCTAAAAGCCAGCGTGCGACATCAAAGATGGCTATTAATTTGCAAGCAGGAATTCAACTTTCACTATTAGCTTCATTCACCATAATCAATTATTTACAACTATTTTCGATGAATTAAATTTAAATCTAAAATTTAATTAAAACAAATGAGTCTGGTAGAGTGACACTATATGAAGTATGGTTTAATTTAACGTTGATTGAAATAAAGTGAAATTGAGAGAAGCAACATGGTAGAAACAGATGTAGAGAAGCAGAGCAAGGTAGTATGAAGTAGACTGAGATGGAGTAGTGTGGTAGAGACAAGTGTGGAGAAGCAAAACAAAGTAGTATAAAGTAGAGTGAGATGGAGTGGAGCAGTGAGGTAGAGACAGGTACAATGAAGCGAATTAGAACGAAGTAGAATGATTACAAGTAAAGTAAAGAAAGGCAGAGTGTACTCTTATGAGATCGCGGAAGGCTGAACCAGAGTGAAGTAAACCTACCACAGCTCAGTGAGGCAGGCAGGGCAAGGTGAGGGGAAGTGAAGAAAGGTGTGCTAACGCTGATGAAAGCATCGATAGAGCTATGTAGCTATGTTGAATTTCATATAGCAAAGGGTTGTCATTGATGTTGAAATTAAATTTTATTTACCCATATAAGGACCTCTGTCAAGAGTTATGGATGTTAGAGATACTATAGTATATTCTTAAATGATTATTGTTTCGTTCAGAATTAGGAAAACTAGAAATAAAAGTTCATAAAATATGAACGACATCTTTTGCAATATTTCGTTCCTGAAAAATATATGCTTCTTTTTTGCGGAGGGTTAAAACCTAGCTTTACGATTGAGAACTATACCAATGATCAAACTTATTCAGTTAAATCAAACTTATTTTATCAAATTTATTGAATTATTGAATAGGTTTTATTATCGAGCTTTAACCTTTCGAATTCACACGTCAAAGTTAAGTTCAAACGCAGAAACAAAATAATGATATGGGTTCTTCATATTCCTTTACTGAATGGGAATAATCAGACCTATCAGTCTAGCTCTAAATGGCCTCGATTCTTGACAGGAATATCCAACTTACAATCGTGATACTTGAGCGAACGTGCAATTCCCATTCAAAATACGTCTAAAATTCTGCTCAGCCCACATACGCGAGTTGGGTAATTTCACGCCTAATTTCGCGGACTGCATGCCATAACTATTTGCTCGTCAGTTCACTTTTCTGAGGAACTGAGGATTGATGTAGGTGCAGTTCAATCCAGTTTTATCGTAGACGATGCGCGCGTCAACCAGTTTAATTATTAAAAAGAACTTCTGTGTAGCATTTCACTGCACCATTTTCTACCATTTTGTGATGATACACTAGGATTTTTGGGGCCAACACAGAAGTATCAAAAATGATAAATTGTGTTTTCTCGGTGGTTTTGATGCTCCCAATACGAATATTCTATTCCAACCGAGAGTACCTTCGATACACATATAACAACCCTGGTATTTGTTTCGTGGAAAGTGTTATTCATAAAAACCTGAATGACGGTTGGAGGAAAAACCTTAATGACGATGAATAAATCCATTGAATTAACGATGAGCCCTCAATTATCAATGGAAACTGTCGCTCCTCTGATCTCAAAAAAATCTGTGATTATAATGTGAGGAAAAGTAGCTCACAACAAGTTCGATCAATTTTTTCTTGACAACCCACAAATCAATATACGATTCACTACTCTTCTTTCATGCCTTAATGAAGCTGACAGCGTCGTCGTTTGGATATACTGTAATATTTGAGACCTAAAAATAATATCAGCCGGTGTACTGGTGACCATACAAAATGTGACACTGAACAACGAAAACCATTCTCAAACCTGAATTATTAACACTTTGACTCCGATTCTCTACGCAGGAAATATTTCATGGCGACAAAAATTTCACCTGCGAGTTTAAAATTGAAGGATTTTGCTGTCACAAATTTGGTTGTCCTATTCATTTTTCCCCTAATCCCAACTAGCTTATTCGAGAAACGAACGCAAATTTAACGAAAACTTGAAAATTTGTATTCATAAATGCTAGTACTTTCATTACGTTAGGTTAGATGACCGCGTGTACCATATATGGCGGAGGTCGCACTCAAAGTGTCAATAATGTAGCTTCACTGCAGTGATGAAAACTCACACAGAGCGGTGCTTTTTTACAGCCAAATGTGGCTCAGCCTCATTCGTGTCACCGAAATTGCCCTACCTTCGCTCAAACCATCAAAATAGTTCCTGTGTCTGCTATTGCCCCTGAAATTGGTCCAGCCTCCTTATCGCCATCAAACTCGCATAGCCAATCACTGGAACTGCCGAGACGGCCAGTTTCTTCCGTCACGGGTGTGTAGCCGTCCAGCTCTGCGGTGACGGTTGTCATTACAGGTTCACAGGCAGCACTCAGACCGTGCACCGCGGTATCGATGACCGATTTGTTTTCTGATTGGAACAATAGATTCGGTGATCATTTGAATAGCTAGCTCAGGACAATAGGGACGATGGTTCACGAACCCCTAGTAAGCGGTTGGCTTTTTAATTTGGACGAGACTTAAGCCATGCGTACTCTTTTAGGTATGTTTTGTAACCTCAATCTTCAAAGCAAGACGTGAGATATTTAGACAAAAAGTTTATTCCCAATTCAATATGTTAGCTTTGAGGTTGCCCCTGACTGTGATTCGACTTGGTTCAAATGTTAAAAGATTCAGTTAACTACCGAAAAACTAAAATATAGGAAAAGATTTTGTCCGAACTAAGACCTTCCAATCCAAAAAACGATTAACGAGGTCGATCTTCAGCTATGGTCTTTGCCTTAAAAAACATGAAACGAATACAAGAAAATAAATATTTAGAGAATTGTTGATATTTCTAAAACAGCAAACGAAAAGACACCATACAGAGATGAATGTTCACTTCTAATAAGAATTCTATTTAGGTCATTTTTGCAATTAGTGGTAAGCTAAACACATTTTTATAAATAGACCAAAAAAGTCATTAACCCTTCACAATGCCACAAACCGAATTTGGCACGCCCAATTTATAATTACTTCTACGCATGCCCTTTGTTCGTTAAAACAAAATGCAGCCTACCAAAAGGAAATATAGTTTTCCAGTTTTTACTTGCTTTACATCCAATGTAGCACAAATGTGCCTTCAAGAAAAAATCCGCGTGATATGAAAATTTCAGCCCACCAGAACGCAATACAGGGTGTCCCAGAAAAAAGAAAACCCATTTTCAAATTA
>VOMN01095683.1:0-26546 GCA_014899125.1 Orchestia grillus
CATCGGTGCATGCAGTGCACGGTGCTGCTCACGGAGCCCGCGTACCCTCGCCCGGCACGGCACACTGCATGCAGTGCGCGGTGCAGCGTTTAGGGATGGGCTCTGGGAACGGAGCTCAGATCTGGGGTTCGGGAGCTGAACTTTGTATAGCGCTGGAGATCTGAGTTTTGGTGTTGTTCTGGAGATTTGAGTTTGGATGTTGTGCTGAAGATTTGAGTTTAGATGGGGTGCTGGAGAACTGAGTTTTGATGAGGTGCTGGAGATCTGAATTTTGATGGGGTGTAGGGGATCTGAGTTTTGATGTAGTGCTGGAGATCTGAGTTTTGATGTGGTGCTGGAGATCTGAGTTTTGATGGGGTGCTGGAGATCTGAGCTTAGATAAGGCACTGGAGAACTGAAATGTGATTGAAATGTCACCATATTCCTCCTGTTTTGATACATCTAGCTCGCATTCACTATTCATTACGATTGAATAACTAGCTTTACTAACCAAAAGAAGCATAAAATTTTCCGCCTTCTTGAGTTTTATGTAATTGTGCTGTTGGATGTCGTTGATGTAGCGACACAGTGGAGTTATTAAGAATAAAACTCAGTTCAAGTCCGCAAGTTATTCTTTCATTGGTTTGTTATCACCCTAGACAAACCTGTGTCCCTTGTGAGGCGTTTCAATATCACTGATGTTTGATTTGGGTGTTCTGTTTCGTTCAATATTCTAGAGCTGTCTTTTTGAGTCAAACAATGCCTCGTTTTTTGTTTCCTCTTCTAAGAAATTGATAAACTTGCATTCTAATGAGAGCAGTAGCATGGAAATAAACGTCTCGTGAAGTATGAATCATTGCACAATCGGGTGTATAGTAGAACCAGCAATGTACACGCGTTGGGAACTTAGGACGAAACTTGTTACCTGGGATGTCGAGTGAAATGGCAACAGGATGTCTAATATCGGATGACTCCAGTGTCGCACGCTGAGTCAGTGTCCTGTACGTGGTGGTCACACGGGACTTACGACGCTCAATATCTTTTTCGCCAAGGTCTTGATGTGAAAGTGGTTCTTATATTCCTCCCAGGGAATGTATTCATTTTGGCATATTTCCATAAGTGTGGACGCATGTAAGACGAGTGAATTCACTGCTTGGTAGTATGGAGAAATTAAGGGAACCGAAGGTAGTGTAGTTCTATTTTCGGCCAAACATGAAACCTTTCCACCCGTTTACTCACAGCGGCCCAACTCAGTTGCTCCTGTATTCCTGGTGCATAGTTTCATGTAGATCCTCCATTCGACCAAATGGATCTATAACAGATTTTTTATTTCCATGAAAATGTTACCATGTTTGATCATATTTCAGTTTGTTTTTAATTGCGTTTTACAAGTCATAGAAAACCTCCTTTGTTCGTGGAAATTCAATCTCGAGTCCAAGGTCAAGCTGTTGACCCTCTGTATTCTTGCACAGTTTGTTATTGTGTGTAATATTTAAGTGCTAGTCATTCTTGTACTAAATTTCCGATCAGAAATAATGGTAGAATATTAACGAGGCACCAGCAGTTTTGATTGAAGATGAGATGGACGTGGATGTAGTTTCTTAGTACTCCTGCGTCTTCAGTGAACCATCGTTCTATTTTTCTTCCAAAAATGCCTTCCGAAAGCGCGTTCAGATATCTTACCACCAAAAACTTTCTAGGCCGCTGATCATGAACTATGTTTTCAGCTTACTGATCAATTGAAAATATCTTCGTATTTTAAGGCAATTATAGTGAAATTGAGTAAAAAAGAAATTAGAAAATGCTTTGAGAAGTTCTAGCGATATAATCTATTCTGACGTATCTTCAAGCTCATCGTCAGCTAAAATCCGAAAATGATTTCAAATTGAGTTATTTCAGCTCTTTGCACGCATTTTCATAATTTTTGAAAACTGAAAACACGCGTTAACTACGAGAACACTGTAGACTCGAATACTCTGTATGGTACATTTTTACTCAATTTTTCGTCGCTAATTTTCTACTCATCCTAGAACTCAAAAGCCAGCGTGATGCTTCGAGTGTGAAAATTGACTGCCAAGTAGGTCAAAGACGCTGATGAAAATCTGCTTAAATTGAAAATGCAAAAGTGGCATTATATTTAGCACTTCCCGAACAATTTGTGAGAAGTTTTCGGATTCATCGGAAACATCGTAGGTGGGAATCAAACCTTCAAGCATCGGTCAGGCTTTGTCCACGATGGTAAATGTAGACTTGCATCGCTGCAGTTGCAGCAGCAGACACCTTGGCTTGGACAACGCGCTTCCGTTCCGGCGGAGGCGCAGCGAGGTGTAGAATGTCATGTGCGTCACATGAGACCGTCTGCTGTAGTAGAGTTGCACGATGCCGCGTCTACCAGGCCGGCAAAGCTGCCACGTTGGAACTTTGGAAAGAGTTCCTGCACTAAGCTCTAGACCAGGCTGATGTGCCCCTATTTTTAAGCCTGTTGGTTTTTTGGTCTTTGTTTCCTCGAGGGAAAAACTCCGCATCGGTGTGGGACCAAACTAAGGACGTTCAAACTAGGAGGCAGCACGCTACCACTTGCACCACGCCGCCACCACCACCACTTCTCGTGAAGTTATTTTAATTTGTTGTGCAGAGCCGCTGTGAACTTAAGCATTCTTGGCTCTGGGAATAAGAATGAAAACGGTGTGCATTGTCAACTGATGTGAAGTTAGTCTGCATGTCTTTGTTTAGTGTAAAGAACGCGAACATGCCCCTGCAGTATCGTGTATGTTGAAATAATCGTGCTATTGACATCGAATTTTGAGCATAGCCGCGTACTTTGTAACTCACTTGCTAATTCGTCTTATCGCTAGCACGGAGAACACTGACGCCACTTTGCAGCTCAAAATATTTATCATATTTACGGCATGCGTTACTCTTATCTAACTTCGTTTTAACGCACAATCCACGTCTCGCATGAATCGTGCCTCGTTTAACGGACAATAACTTGAATTAGCGGCACTGACTATTTCCTATTCCTTCACTCACGCCAACGTTTCCTATGAACTAGTGAACATTAACGCCTCACATTAACGGCAACATAACGCCCTGCGTGTATGGTAAAGCGAGGATTTGTCTCTCAGCTAAGGGATATTCGAAATTTATACTCTTCGTTTAATCTTGTATTGTGGATACCGACTTAACTGCATCTGATATATTTCTCGATACGGTTTGATTTTGATAAATTTTATTTGACCCGACGGGTCACGTGTTATCTAGTATATTATAAAATAGTCTTCCTGAGGAAGATATGAGTCATCGCTTTCAGTATTGCAAATTTGATAAGGTGACCTCCAAAAAACTAGGCGAAAGCTTGTGACATATTTTCAGGTATCTAAGTAACAAAAGTAGAACAAAGACTACATGAAAATTTTTAGGTTAATTAATTTATTTGTTCTTCAGCTGATAACACATACCTCAAATATTTTATAAACATTCGATCATATTTTTTTGGCATCCCACTATGTATAGTGACTGATTTGGTTGTAACACTGTTTTGGGTGTCAATGTGCTCCTGCAATGAGGCTAACTTTGTTAACCTTGATGTGACATTATTGCTCACGCAAACTTACTGAGCTGCGATCCGAGGAGCCAAACTTGGCTTTCTCTGTATATTTACAAAGTGCCTACGGAAAATGTATTCACCGATTTAAAGTATTAATTGTGTTATACACATATCATATGATATTGTTCTATCACGAGACACATTGGAATTAAACTGTTGTACGGTATTATAGAGAAATAACATTGTTAATATTTAAAACAGTGGATACGTCGTCGCGGATTCCCTGTATAGGGTGTGTAAAAATAATGAGTTTTGTTTGATTATCTATGTTCATTATTATGATAACCTTATTTCATATTTTTGAAATCTCAAATACTGGGTTATAATTGTTACCCCACATAAACATGAAATAGGTAATCATGATACCAAAGACTGTAAGTTAAACTTAGTTCATTGTTTTTAAGATGAAAATGCGTACGGAAACAATTCAGTTCTCCAAAATTTTCTTCTCTCTCTCCAAAAATTATTCTAAATGATCACGGGAACGAAGTTTAATTAGCGTCTGCAACGATGACGTTCATAGTTCATTGTTGCATTCCTAGTTCGACACCTGTGGATTTTATTTGCCTGTCGAACAGTGTGGTATTTTTGAAAAATTTAAAACTGATACCTTTTTTTCATGAATCGACGATGGATCGACTGTTAACTACGCGGAATTCCTAATATTTTCTTTTTAGTTAATGCAGTTATAGTTTTACAGTTTTTACAGTTTTTACAGTTTTTACAGTTTTTACAGTTTTTACAGTTTTAGCGTAAGCAAGTGTTATGTTTTGTGTTGGTGTCTGTTTAGCCGAGGCCCATAACTACTTTTTTCATTTCCTGTTGAGATCACAACCAGAGATACACTTCCCGGGCAACAGTTTATGGGTCATGGTTGTTTGCTCTCGGCAGCGCTTTCCTGCTCAACCATAAATTAACTTTTATTTCTTTGTTCCCAAGTTTTTAACAAGCTCACGGGTTATTTGTTAGAGTGTAATATTGCTTGAATTCATAGAGGACATGAATGTGATTTAGTGCCAGCGTATATTATATATACCACTTTATCGCATCTGTTTGGCCTCAGTCAGTAACGCATCGATATGAAATTTTATTCTATAATTTTCTCTTTTTTCCAGGGACGGAAAAAGTTACGAAAATCTGTTGCTGCAGCTGAGGGTACAGCTCTCAAGTCAGGACTCGGCGTCCAGTGAAATCGACTTCAATATTAGGCCCAGCGGAATTGACACAGATTTAAACGCATGTGTCAGAAGGAAAGATGGATCAGACGGTGACATTAGTTTAAGTGACTTCAATGAAGCCGAAAAAAGTAAAGGGTACTGCAAGGAAACGTGTATGCTACCGTGCAATTGTTCGAAAAATGTGAAAAGTGATCACACTTCCTCTGGAAATTCTTCAAGTTCAGCTGCATTTTCGCGTTTTGACGGGAATTCCTTGGATAAACGATCGAAACAAAACATTACAGAAGGCATTTCCCGCCACCCGTCAGCATCTCCTAGTTCAGCCAACATTCCTAACAAGCAGTTGAAGGCATTACTGTGTTCTGATGTAATTGGTGTTCCTAAGAGAAGTTCAAGCGGTGTCTTTACATCTTCAGATGGTCTTTCTCTACGATCTGGAAATCAAATTTTGCATGGAAAAAGAACTCTCAAAGGAATAAATGATCCTCCTGCTAAAAGGCACTGTGCTGGTTTATCGAGAATGCTGTGTGATGAAGCTACGAACAGGTGTTTCCACCTAAAATCTCCTCTGTCGTGTCCAGCTTCACCTTTGTCATCTTCGTACTTGTCTCGCTTCGGTTCTTCATTTTCTTCCTCTCAGCTGTCCCCATCTGCGTCGAAACTGCCTCTGGCAACTATCAACAAACGGCCGCCTCCTCCTGCTCCGTCCCTAGTGCAGCCTCAGCCTGTATGTAATGCCTTTTATGAATCACATTTTTATCCTACTTCTAGTCGTTCACTCTTCGAAAGACTATATTGTGCCTCAACTACCGTTAATACTTCTGGAGATTCTCTCAAAGCTTCCAAAAATCGGCCTTCCAACGATCATATGCCTTCTTCCACTTCGGAGGTGTCTTCTACGACCAACCCATTTGGCGAACATGATCGTCCAACTTCAGAGACCTCTGGAAGTCCCTGTATCGCGAATTCTCGCAAGTCTAGTGCTCCAGTCCTGCCACTCTCATTCTCAATGCCCTCATTAGCATCTCTCCTGTCTAGTTCTGCAAATAATCCCAGATTTTACCGATCTCAGACTGTTTCTCTTAGTTCTGACACCGTCGCTGCCGAGGCTCCCAAGTTACCAGACTTTCGAAATTCTTTTTCAGCGGCAGGAGTGCGCCGACTTCCCTATGACCACCAAAGAAATAACAGAAAAAGTACTTT
Source organism: Orchestia grillus (assembly GCA_014899125.1). NCBI lineage: Eukaryota > Metazoa > Arthropoda > Malacostraca > Amphipoda > Talitridae > Orchestia > Orchestia grillus. The sequence continues at coordinate 5,968 of VOMN01095683.1, forward strand.
TGACGAGGACACTCAAAAAGTGTCGTCAACCACCGGAGAAGACGAAGATGATGAGGCTATGAAGAGTGAGAATCAAGTCCGGACGTCCTTATCAATAGGAGGAGCACCATGCCCACTGCCTTTTGTCGGCAAAAATCCTCAATTCACACAAAAATTTCTCCGCACTCTAACTTTCTTACTGTGCAAGCACTGCCTAGAAGATGGACGTACAGGTCAGTATCTTGTTTTCAGTTTAGCTTCATTCTAATTTTTAGCTTTCCATAGTTTTGAAAATGTTTTCATTTTAATTAATTGCATCAGAAAAATTGCACTCTAGTAATCATTCCAGTGGCATCGAAGTTAACAGAGTGATACACAGGTCGACATTCCTATTCATCACGTAAGCTTCTAGTGCATAATTAATTACTTTTCAATGAACTATACCTGAGTTTTGAGTGTGTACGATATAAAGAATCAAAGTGTCTTGTGTAATACACTCGATATCGTCTGGGCAGTTGGTTGACGGTTCTCCTCTTTCTTTCACGGTACAAATAAATACGTCTTATTGGACCTTTTTAACAGTGGTCAAGAGATTTTCTTAGAGTCAATGTACGATTGCTTTTGCTTGTACTCCACACCAGTGGTGGCCCATATGCAGGCAGTGACATTGCTTGCAGAGGTCGTGTGCAGGTGTTGTATCATATGACAATCCCTATAGCAGACAGTCTCGACAGTCAGAGTGTGTTACTGGGTCTCTTGGGGCCAAGCGCGTTTGATTGCTTGCATTGATGTTTTTTTACTCTAGTCACTGACTGAGAATAACTGTTTGTTGGTGCACTTTCATTGCTGATCATTGGCTCTGCTGCCTAACCTTTGTCAGAATTTTCACCTCTGAAATGATGAAAAACAATTAAATCACCTTCAGAAAACCACTTGAGAATAAATGTACAACGTATTCCCGAATAATTTAATGAATAGAGAAATCCGATTATGTCTTGGTTTAGTGATTGAAAATTAGCCTACTGTGGTCTAACGTATTTTTTCTATTGCCGAAAACCAGACAATGTTTTTGCATGGACGTTGGTATTTCATTTAGTAAAACAAGTTATTTATCAGTGATAGGAAAGTGTAAATAAATATACTAAAACACTCATATAGAGTCATAATTAGAGCTACATCGTTGAACAACAGCTACAGTGAAATTATGAATGGTTGAAATTGAATTCTTAGTAATCCAACCTGCGTTTTGCTCTCTCAGTTTAAACTATTTTCATAACAGTAGTTGTACTAGGAAAGCGACTGTCGTTGGGTTGTTTTCAAAGTAGACTCGCACTACAGCCTGATGAAGTTACATATTTTCTCATGTTCAGGAGACATCGTTGAATGCCGTCGCTGTCGCGATAAGCCTCTTCAGTCGCTCTTCGTGAGCTACGACAGACAAGAGAACAGTCCTAATGAAATCGAGGTGAGCGCTTGCGGTTGTGCTTTCAACGCAAGAAGGAACAAAGCAACAACGTTGGCTTAGGCTTATATCTCCTTAAATTATAAAATTTGAAGCGCATATCTTCATCTGTTATTGTTGCATCCATGCTATGTTCATATAAAAGTACAATGTACTCGGGCGTTTTTCCAAAAAATTGTGAATGTATGGATTTTAAGACTGAGTTCTACTAAAGATGATAATTCTCAGTTTTCCATTTCAAATATCTTGTACCCACACACTTGTACAAACTGAACAGATTGGTACCATTTTTGAGCCATCTCATCCTTTTGCATGTAAATACTTACTAATGTCAGAAATGTGTAGTAACCTGAAAATGATTTTATCTGGGTGCCGCTGTAGGAAATTCAGCACCCGATATTTTGGTTTGGTTTGTGTTGTGTCCTAATTTTCGTATTAAGGAACAAAACGTAACGTTTTACCTGGGTATCGAAATGCTATTAAGGATGTTATATTGGCCAACGTGCCACCGACAGAAATGCCCCCCAACCTCACTTCATGTGGCTTGTCTGCTGGGCGATCCGTGCCCAGCGCTGCGTGCGTTGCTGAGTCGAGGCTGCTCACCCAACCAGCGCAACCTGCTCGGCCAGACCGCACTACACTCCATTATGCTTGGTGAGTTTCACTGCTCCTGCAACACAATGCCAAGTACACTGTCTTCAGTTTTTGAGCAAAAAGTGTCAATAAGGTGCGGTAAGATAGTTTTGTTGCGATAGGCGTCGGCGATGAAATATTCTAGGTATATGTATTTGGTCTAACAGGATATCGATCGAGGATACGAGTATTTGGGGTCCTTGTAGAATTAGAATATCGTAAAATTAACGGCAGCTTGCATGCAATTCCTGCCAACACGGACTTCAATTTTGTAATTGTTGGGGCGTGTTTCTTTTATTGAACTTAGTCACAATTCATAGAACTTGCTTCAACGTTTGGAGATCGTCTTAAAAATGTCCGGTGTCGGAAATGTCATTCATTGCAAACCTTCTTTCGGCATTTTTCTTACGAGCCTCACTAAGGCCTAGAAATTTACAACTCCTAGTTATCGTCAATATTATCGTTAAAAGTAAATGTGAGTCGTATTTGAATTTTTCTTGGAACTATACACTTTTATAGGGGTAAGAGATTCGATCCCCTGTTATTGGAGATTTTCGTACATTTTTTATTAGCGCAGAATTTCGCTGGACTTGGGCGAATGCGAACGAGACTGGTTTGCGTGAAAAAATTACTAGCATCTATTCTCATCCTACCCTTTTGTCATTAGAAAATCGTGTAGTGAGGAACGGAGCAGTTCTCATACCAAAATAGTATAATTCTCTTTTCCTATTACATCAGAGCGCTTAAAAGCCAGCGGTGTGTATAAAACTTTGTACTTTATTTGCACATGACTATTGAGCAAAATTTGTTCTAAGCCAAACCGACGCTGATCTTAGACATCAAAAATGTATATTCTGTATATTCTCTAAATGTATATTCTGTATATTCTCACTGATGAGTGTAGCCGACACTCGAAAGCTCTACTGCTCGTACAGAATTTTATTGGAAATCGATGTTTCTGCCTTATCTTTATAATGTGGTTCATGTATATTCTTACTTAGTTACTTTTGTGTCACTTGATGGCCTCAAATATCTCCTCACTTGAATATATTTCAATTACATATAACTTGATAATTCGAAGAGTATTTCCCGGATCGAGTTAACGTCAGAGATCAATTTTGAATAAATGTCATGAGAGCACAGACCTTAAGCAACGCAAATTCTGAGCTCAAAGTACAATCCTCTCCGAAACGGTCACCTTCAAGAATTATCGACCGTATATTTACATATTTTCCCAAACTAACATCAGAGTTTATCAAGCTATTTCTCCAATTGTTCAGTCATTCACAGTTCAAAGTTGCACAACCTTCTGTTTCTCTTCCAGTCATCTTCCAAGTTCTCCAATTCAGTTGATCACGTTCAAAATCCCAATTCACTCACGCCTACACTAGTGCTCATCTACGATCATTCCGCGACGATTTTCCTATGAGTCCTAACAAAGTTTCCACCATCTGTTTCTCCACCTCTGCGACGTACAATTTTCTCTGGTCCCCTTCATAATCCAGCAGCATTTTTGCTCAACAAGCAACAAGGCGTGTCTACGTCGTCATTTCCATAACATATAAAAATTACTTCCGTAATTACGTGTACTTCCTGATCGTGTTCGGTGATGTCTTCGTTGCTGCTATCTTTTGCGTCACTGCGGTCTTCAAATAACATTCTTTTTCGCCCTTGCAATTGAAATTTAATTTTTAGATATAACTTTTACATGACTCGGCTCACGACTTTTCAATGACTGAGAAATGCTTCGAATAATTAGCAATTTTGTAGTGAGTTTATGTCAAGTATTAGTTTTTTACGAATCTTCTGAATTTCAGATCATGATGCGGTTGTTTGGAAATTGAGTGAAGACAGAATGATGGAGATAACAGTGTTGTTTTCTCTAGCTTAACCTTCTAGTCGATAATGTGGTTTTAATTCGTTTTTCCTCTTGAAAATCATAGAACATTTCTAGAAGGGAGATCTTCTCTTAGTTTTCTCACTAGCGACGCATAGCACTTGATCATTAGGTTAGATCAGCTGTTACTAATCTTGTTTTACGCCTTCACTATGAACATTTTTTACTGTACCCTCGTATCTTGTACAAATTTCTGCCTGCGCTATGAAAATTTTTTACTGTACCTTCGTACATATTTATTGTTTCTTAAGGATAAAAAAGGTAAAGTTACACTATCTTTGATCAGCAAAACCTCAGGGGAGTAACAGAACGCGAGATCAAAATCTCACACCCTTCTTGCCTCCCTCCTGAAACGCTGCCTCACAACTCTGCATGGGGCGGGGATGCCCAGGCTTGCATCAGAGAGCTATGCCGCAACACATCTTGTAACCTTGGCATGTTTCTGGCCAGCTTTTGCGTGGCTAAGCAATCCTCTACTATACGATGGTCGCTTGACGAGGCCACCATAGGCACCTGAAAATATGTTGATGAATAAAGTTGAATCCTTAATGTTGTTGGTGATTTGGTACGAATCTGATCTAGATATAAATCTGCACAGGAACATGTTTCATGGCTCAGTTTTTTTTGTGTTAGCATAATTTTAATTAGTGAACAAACCGGTCGACTTATTCTGACATGAAGTTGTACATGAACGGCAGCTCTCTGCTACCTGTCCGGAGACTCTCAATAGTTATTGTCAGCTTCAACTACCTCTAGAATTTATTATTTTACCTGTAAAACTTTTTTGAAGAAAAAAATTTTGCGAATATATTGCCTATATTCTATTGACGAGATCGTTTTTAAATTGCTTTAGGGTGAGTGAAACTATCTACGGGTAGGGTGCTCAGGGGCATAGGATAGGCCATAGGCAATAGAGGTAGGTTAGTTAGGTTTGCCTATCCTATGCTATGGGGACTCGCGCCCCCAGGGGAGCACCGCTAGGCTACCTCAGCTTTAGATAGGCCTTCGGGACTTCTATCTTTCGTGCCCACTTTGCTTCCTTCCGTTTTCATTCCTTCTTCGCTATTTCTTATTTGTCTTTTCTTCCTCTTCCTTCTTAACTTGCTGTTTCTATGCGCAGGGGATCTTGTGTGGGAACACACCCTGTGCATAGATTCCCCGTTCTCCTAAGTCCATACTAAATGGTCCCTACTCTTTCGATGCGGTATAGCCCTCGAGGCCGGTGCATTGCGTCTAACCCCAATAATAATAATAATAATGCGGGTAGGGTGCGGTATTTGAAAAATGCTAAAGACTTTGCTAAGCCATCTTGGCGCCTTTAGTTAATTATTGCAGTACTAAAAAGTTTTTGGGAAAACAAGAGGAAATTTCCGTAGCCAAATTCCAGGAATAAGTTAATTGTTTTGGTTTAGCCACCAATTTGTTTAGATTTACTATAGTGTTCATTTAAAAACCATTGAGAATCAAATGCTCGCTGATATATTATAACTTTTTACAAAAGTATAAGTCAGTATATTTCCACGCAAAACTGTAACTCTAATCAAATTAAATCCAAATAAATTGTTCCGATGAAGCAAAATCAGAAAACTTTTACTGTAGCAGACTTTACTCGTCGGCTTATGAATTCTAATAATGATAATAATTTTAGACAAGTTAATATGCGATTGATACAATAAAATTCATTCAAAAGTATTTAAAATATATTAAATCTGTGACTAGAGTGTATAAAAGGGTTTTCTGTTCATGTTCAGGTTTCACAAACCTCACACGCCGTGTTATGTTTGATATACCTTTCAAATATTCCAACAACGCGTCGAGATTCCCAAGAAGATAAAAAATTAAATACACGATCTTGTACAGACACCTTACTCTTTTGTCTTTCACGCGCACTTTACTGCCTTCGATTTCCATACCCTTCTTCGCTGTCTCTTTTTTGTCTTTTCTTCCTCTTCATTCTTACTTACTTTTTTGAAACGTAGGGTGGAAACACGCCTTATGCATCGATTTTCCATTTTCTACAGTTCATATTTAATGGGGCCTATTTTTGGTGTGAATTAGTCCGAGTCACTGAAGCGTTACAATCTACACGACTTCTACTTATTACTCTCGCGCTCCAGGGCGAACATTCTGTTGTACACCCTGGTGAACAATATTGTCTTTCCCTATTTATGCATTTGTATTGAACTGGGAAAGTCAAGGCTTGCATTTCTAACTAAACTCGGTACTTTTCATGAGCTGAGCAAAAAAATAATATAGAAATTGCTCTCAATGCACAGTAAGTTACTTTCACTCGAAGGCTCATTTTTTTCGTCAAAGTTCATGTAATTAAAATTTCTTCGTCAAAAGCTATCTCACTATCAACTTTTGTTATTTTTGTTTCAGGTGAAATCCGTGGGACTGGATTTTTGGACGCTCTTACGATTTTGTTGGACTCGGGCGCTTCCCCCCAGGAGTGCGACAACGCTGGGGCGACACCGCTGCTTTACGTCAAGATTTTGCTGAAAGAAGGCTTGTACAACGTCGCTGCCGCCGCCGCCGAGAAGCTGCTTAAAGCTGGAGCTTGCGTTGATGCTTCTAACGACCAGGTAAGTTCCGTTCAGGATTTTGATTGCAAGCATTACATAGTTCTAAAGTGTTGCCATTCGAACGTACAATAAGGAAGGAAAACTTAAACGCCAATGAACTTGTTTTGAACATCTCTGTAGTGGTCTCTGCAGCATCCCCGTCACCGTAGTGTTTATGTCCGAAACATCGCAAAGCTCAATATTTCTCTCACCACGAATGGCAGAGGTCTACTTCCCATGCTTCACGAAGACGACCAAAAGTTCATAAACTTTGGGCCACAGCTGCACTAGTCATTTTTGTATTAGACTAGCGGGCGGCCGGACAATTGTCAATATAGAGAAGCTGCGAATACATCTTCCTACTACTGGAAATTATCTACAATGAATTAATGCTTTCCGTCGCCTTCATTTTCTTTAGAAGGTGAATACGAGACGAGATATTCTACGGTTATTCATGTTCGTGTGAAACCGTTGCTTGATTATTGATGAAAATAATGAAAATAGAATAGCACTATTACTTAAAAGAATATTGTTAATATCTGAGTAGAGAAAATGATGAGTTGTGGCTCAACAGCTGTTTTAATGTAGGTGGCTATTTATCGGTCTGTTTTGAAGCAGCTCAACAAGTATTTAAATTTTCATTTTAAATGCACGTTTTTATCATCTCTTTCAATTACCGAATCAGGGTTATTATATTCCATATAATTATTCTATTTTTTATATAAAACAATTATGTAGAATTCATATGAACTAACAGGAATGTGCCGTTTGCGCTAGTGCGAGTGATGGTCATTTTTCTTACTGAAGTCTACGGTTTCTCATCGCCAGAGTTCATTTACCTTTTACATTTCTTTTCGAATTGCTACTTTGGCTCTGAAAAGGAAAAAAATGCTTTCCTCGTCTGGGTTTTGCAGCAACTTTGATCTGAACTGATATTTAAAACTGACATTTGAAATTTGAATACGTACATATCGAAATTATACATATGTGTCGGGTACTATTGCTATTACGGTCGAGTATTATTTATTCGGATCCATCTGCGTAACACATGAACTGTGGGTTAATATCCCTGAACACATGTGGTTCCTGCGTTAGTCGGTAAAATTATTTCCAGGCTTGTAAATTTCGTATAGTTTTTCCATCACACTGTGTGTAATTTTTTCAAATAACAATAATATCGGCTTTCCTTGAGGTTACTTCATATTCTAGCGTGTTATTGTTTCTAAAAGATTCCTTGATGATAACCTTGCGATAAGACCAGGTTTTCTCTCACATGAAGATGGTGGTCGAGGATTCACAGTTCTGAAGAGAAAATAAGGGAAAAATTCTAAGATCTTTTTTATAAGTCTTCCCCAATTAGAGTGGAGGCACTGATATCTCAAGGTTCTTGGAAAAATCTCAGCTCTTTCTTTGTCTTCGAACATCAGCCTTTATTTTAAAATTCGAAGAGTACGCTCAGTAGCGTGATGATTTTCTCTTTCATTTCCGACACACGAACTCCTTAAACACTTCTCAACTCCCTCGCGTAGGATGCCCTTCAGTCCAAAGTATACAAAAAACTTGCCTACGCCTCAGAGAGCATGATTGCTCGCTTCAAATAGAAATGCTGTTCTTTCTCAGTTTTCTCCAGATTTCAGGCTTTCATTTGTCCAAGGATGATTCCGCATTACCTTCTGTCACGTGGAAGACTGCCCCACGCGCTTATCGATCTCCCCCGGCGACCTTGTTCAGTTCACGTGGCTTGCCATGTGCCGCCATATCTCAGCTGACGTACATCGTCGTTACGACCCCGATCCAATTGAGTAGCACCAATTTCAGCTCTACTGAACTTGAGTGTTAGTTAGTGGTAGCGGCGTCTCATCGTTTTAGGAGTACATCTTATGTGCTTGTATATGTTTTGCACTGGTAAGGAAGTGACCAAAGCTATTCTTTGGCATTTTTCGTCGCATGAATTCTGAATGGGAAACTTCGCTTCATGTGGTTAGAGATTCAAAGTTTGTGGAAACTGATCTTATCTTACAGTCGCATTTCAAGACCTAGAAATATTAAAAAACTGGTATGGTTGCGTACGCCGATTCTTAAAAGCATAACACTATTAAGTACATTATTAATTTTTACTACCCTTCTTTAGTATCTCCTTATCTGTACCCATTGGTCATTCATATCGCGCTGCTACCTTCATGAGGCATTGAGTTACCGTTGATGATGCTTCATCAAATACGTTATTGATAAGGGGACTTGGTGGCCTTTCTACGAGATTTGTTATTGATTACTCTATTTCAGGATTACTTCTTATAAGCATCATGGATTACATATCAGGGTTACTTTCTCTTCTTACTGTTACTGCATATCCTAGCTCACTCGAATAATGGGATTAACTGAACGTAATTGTCCAACTTACCATGTCATTATGATAAATATCAACCGCAGGAGGACGCAATTTATTAGGCTAATTGTGCGAGTATAAATAGAAATTTATGATAAAAATTTATGAATTTATCTTAACCCTGTTCTGATGAATTCAAATCTCAAGGATTCTTTTAAGTGGCTGTAGAAGTGGAGTAATCTACTTAAAAACTGTCTGTTAACGCTAAGAACTATCGTTTTTAGTCGTACAAGAGAATAAGCAGGTTACATTGCTGCTTGTTCCTTAATTAGTCAGTTCCCCTTAGGTCATAGGAAATATATAGGAAATATAGGTCATAGGAAATAGGTCATAGGAAATATATGACCTATCCTATATAGGAAATATAGGATAGGTCATAGGAAATATAGTTAAAAGCTAATAGGTTCGTCTGTCTATTGCTTTGGGGACTTGCGTCTCTAGGCCCAGAGGGACACTATTAGGTTATTTCGGTTCTTGTTCAGCCTTGGGACTTGTATTTTTCGTGCCCACTTTGTTTTTTTCCATTTTCATACCTTCCTCGCTGATTATTCATTATCTTTTCTTCATCTTCCATCTTAATTTGTTGTTTCAATATGTAAGGAATACTGTGGGGGAATACACTTTATGCATACATTCCTCGTTTTCCAAAGTCAGCTGTAAATGGACCCTTCTCTTTCGGTGCCAGATAGTCCCAGTTACTGAAGCGCTGCTATCACTACTACTACAGCTAATTATACTACTACTACTACCTAGTTGGTTAGTTTGTTCGTTACGTTATCAGATCAGTATCGTAACCTAGATGAATGTTATTTTCTTAGAGTATGTATTTTGGAGCCCGAGCGCTTTTAGTATGTCTATTGTAATGGCAAGGGTGGTATGGCTACTACTGGAGATGCAATTCTTATTCTGTGCTTAGAAAATCCTTGGTTAGTTAATTACAAAAATTACCCTTCATTTGAAGAATAAATATGGGAAGTCCCGTTATTTTCTGATGGGTCGTTGGACTAGTCTTCAACATGGTTTTACAGTTAAGGCTTCATTCATTATCAATAATTAAATAATATGTACTTCAAAATTATAATATTCTTGAAGGTAATATCCTTGAGTTCCTGATAGGATATTACCTTGAATCTTGAATGCGTCTCAGCGTTGAGAACAGTTTCAGTCTCAGTCGTGTCTTTCACTGAAAGCAGGATAAGGTCGTTTTAGATATTGCCTCAGTGTTTCTTGGTATTAAATCGTGTCCTTCATTTCTCACAGGTATGTTCAATTTTTTGTCTGTGATATGTCTTTATAAATCTTTTTTTACTTTAATATTGTACAACCTAATTTGAGGCAATATGTTTGCAGATACTGTGATGAAAAGTTTAACAAACAACCTTGAATATTCAGACTCATTTCTTGCTCCCTTCATTGCAACGAACCTCTTGGGTCTAGCGCTTTCTATTTCTAAGTTTAAAAGCAAAAATTCATTGTTCCAACGACCTTCAGCAAGTGAATTTGAGCACTAAACAAGATCAATAGTGTTCCTGCCGATAAGAGGTCTTGTGGAGAGGATTGTGTTAATTGGTATTCCACAATTCCTGGAATTAAATTTTAGCATTTTTGTACAAATTGCTGGAGGTCTTACATTGTTAGTTAGAAAGCGGAATTTAAACTGACGATTTATCGGTGAACTGCGTGAAGAAGTATTTTATAAAGCAGTGCGTTGAATGAATATAAGAGATTTTCTAATTTGCTATTTTGTGATGGATTAATTCAATCATTTCCAGACTTTTCTGCTGAAACTGTTTATGTGTTTCATGGACGCGATTAAATGAGTCTGAGCGAGACTCCCATTTTCATGACCGACTGAGACCAAAAAGAGTCACTCATGTGTATGATCATAAAATGTACCGTGATATGTTATTTTAGTTACTGAGAAAATAAGAGAAATCTACTACGACAATATTTCTCAAAAAACTGTTCCAGCTCAGGGAATAAGTTTGAAGGTAGCAGTAGGTGTTTGAAAGTTTCGGAAGGAGAGTCAGCATAAGAAAGAAAATAGACGAGTGCTCATGTTACTCATGTGATGTTTCTGCAGGGTCGGAGTCTGCTGAGCTACAGCCTGTGCTGTGGCGACCGAGCTCTCGCTCTCACTAGAGTGCTGCTCAACCACGGCGCCAACATCTGGGGCAACCCGCTGCGGGACTGGGACCACTCTGCTTTTCTCTACATATTCAAGGTAAGCCTGTCACTATTCCAAGCAGCTTTGCTAAATTTAAATTCTTAACACTGTAAGTTTAAGTACATTAATTTTCTTAATTATGCAAAATATTTGAGCTGAAACTCGTGAAGATCAAAGATTTGAGAACCGCTTTGCATACAGGGCGCTGATTTATAGTTCCTAAAGTCGAATTATTACATGCATAATCGTATATCTACCTCTTGAGGACTTGATTAATGAGGCATTTGAAAAACAATGTTGTATGTTTTTCGTGTCATGTTTATGGGATGTGTAAAATGTTTCTTTTATTCTTTATTTTTCTTCAGCTGTTTAGATGTGGCTCCCCTTCGAGCTAACAGTGAACCTTATCATAAAATATGACCCAGGAATTCACAACAATATTATAGAACACATTTATAACGACCTTCGTGTATCTGATCCCTCGGCTATCACATGTACTACGTTCCAAAAAACCCACGATATGTTAAAATCCTCGGAGTAAAAACAGGCTGGCTAAAGTGATTTATCAGGGTATTGTAACGCGTATTTTTGCAATATGTTTATATCGCAACTTATATAATGCCGACACACATTCTTTAAGACTTTTCTACATCCTTAAAGACTTTAAGCTCGTAATCATTTTAACATCGAACTTAGGCCCCGAAAAATCATTATGTAATAAAGAAAATAAATTTCGATAGGCCTCAGAGAGCGACGATAAATGGAGGGAACTGCGCTAATGATTTGCGTAGAATTGTATAAAAAACCGCGATACTCTGAGACCGGGATACAGCGAGGGATTGTTGCACTGTTTATGTACTGTTCCTTGACTTCAGACGGCGATGTTCTGCCACTCGGTGTCGTCCCTGACAGCCACGTTGTCTCTGGTGTGTCGCCTCATGAGTGGCCAGCCAAGTCGCATGCGGTCGCACCTCCAGCGCAACGTCACGAGGCACGGCCGATGTCACGCTGTGAGTTAATCTTTAATCTCCCGAAAGAAATTTTCCGTGTTGAGCTTGCCTGGTTCTGATCCGTATAAGCAATTTCGTGTCAAAGAGACATTCATTACTAAAAAATTCATGGTTTCCTCATGGTGAAAAAAGTAAGAAAAATTCCGCTACCGAAAGTGGTTATTTTAAAAGTAAAAAACAATAATTGTGTAAAGAGACACTTATTTTGGTAAACTCAGGAAAAATGCGGAGTCTTTCTTAAGACGTAAAAGTAGACTATAGGAACGGATCAAACGTACCCATGTCATCTTATTGTACTCCTATGAGGTCAAAAAACGTTAATCATACTTCTATGCATCATTTTAATGTAGAGAGATAGAGTATCACAAACACACTATTCCTCACCGATTGAGATGATTTCTCAAACTTTTTACACGGTCGTTATGATCCATGTCGTTGGCCATGTGACAGTTAAGGAAATCTAGCATTGCCCATGTGACAGTTGAGAGGATGATTAATATTTCAGTGCATGCTCTAATTTCAGTAATTGCACCTAAGCCTAGGGGCTTACATTTGCTTGTCTAATGAATGAATGAATGAATGATTGGAAGGAAGGTTGGTTGGTTGCTCATAGGTGATAAAAAGGCCTTCAATAAATTGGTAGTAATTTAAATGGATTTATGGGCTCATTTCTTGAAAATCTTGCTATAAACCCATAATATATTAGACTCGAATTACACCATTTGTCAGTACCATGTGCTGAACGTTTTTCATTTGCGCAGGTATTCTCGGGCGTGTCGTGCGAGCTGCTGCGCTTCATGGAGCCGTACTATAAAAGGCCGCAAAGCCTTGGATCTCTGGCCGGCCTCACTGTGAGGGCCTGCTTGCCTGCCGCTACTAACATCGCTACTTCTGTCGCTAAGCTCCCACTACCTCTTAAAATTAAGCGTCAACTGGCGTTACTAGAGTAGCTGTCAAATTTTATTTTGCTTTAGTGTCTCTTGATATTATTTGCAGACTTTTCAATCAAGGATATATAATGATTTTTGAAGTCTTTTTGAAAAAAAAAACTGAAAAATGTATTAATTGCCGGGCGTTCGTTCTCGCGATGAAGGGACTGATAATCGCATGAGAATTTCCTTACAAAATTATTAGTAACTCTAGTTAGCGAATAGAGGTTAATGAAAATTCATTTACCCAAAAGTATAAACAATTGTTATATTACTGTCTTGTTGTAGCTTAATTAAATAACCCAAAAATATACCAGATGTAATAAAATTTAATGGAAAGTCGCTTCCAAAACTTCGATAATCAATTGAGAAATTTAAGTTGTGTATCTTCTCAGATTTCACTTATATTGTTGTTAAAATCTAACCTTCATCGCTCCTCTTGTAAAGAGGAAATTGCCAAATTTATCCAACTTTTTTGATTGTAGTCAACGTAGAGCTCCGAGCTGTTGTATACTCAGGTAAACTTTTATGCAAAATGAAAATTTATAGGTATTTTAGAGTTAAATATTTAGCATCCCATAACAAGTTTACAATCCACTAATTTTACCAAAACTTGGCCGTGGGATTCCCGTTTAAACTGTCCAAAGGGGAATTAAATTCAATAGCTACTGTCAGCTGAAATAAGAAGATACGCCCTTGCAATGTTAGTCGAACCCTTTTTTGCATTCCAAGCTTTGGGCATTTTTAGAGGGAAAATCTGAATTGTTCTTCTTCCAATCTTCATTTTCTTTACTTGGCTAGGATCAGCATGCTTCAAGCTTGGGAAGCTATTTTTTATTAAATTTCAGAGACTTGTCTTACAATGAATATAAAATTATTTCAAATATCCTTACTTTTTTGACTTGGTGACGATTTTTATGATTGGGGGGCTTTGTTCATTAAGTTTAATGCAAATTAACGTCATAAGGACTTTTTGTTCATTTTATTAAAATTACGTAAGAGCATGTACGCAAGTCGAGTTCATTCAGACGATAAATGGAACGGACACTCACCCACGCAGTATTGTTAATATATGACCTTCTGTGAATTTTTCACCAGTTACCCATTTTGTCCGTGTCCGCCTGTATGGATCCGGGTTTACATACCCGTGCATAAGTTCCTCTGAATTATGAGTGTAGGTGATGTAAGTGATAGAAAATACAATGAATAAAGTGAAAAAAATATAAAAGAAATACATAATGTGAAATTAATTAATTCACCGATGTGAAGTTGCATCTGAGTTATGAAGTGATAAGTGGGAGCGCTGATGAACAAGTTATGCTTCACATTGACGCCTGATACTTGAGCTGTGATCAAACAAAACTCGAGGTGAGCTTTTCCAGGGCATTGTGCAAGGAGTTCCAGCGTACAACTTTTTGTCTCCAATTGAAGCGTATTATTTTCTCAATCGGTTCCTTGTAGTTATTTTTGATTGGTGTTGTTGCAGCCAATATCGGTTAGATATTTTAATGAATTCCACTTATGCAAACTGAAGGTGTTTCAGCAGCACCAACTGTAGAGCACCATTTTCATGTGTGTTCACAAATTTTGGTAAAACTCCGTCGAATGCTACGTTGCTTAAAATCGGCTATGAATATTTATTTCAAATTACGAAGAAACAATCATAGTGCCCATAAATTTTGTCATCATTGCTTCTTTCTGTGATACAGTCCTCCCTTCCTAGACTCAAACTAGGAAGTTAGTCAAAAAAGGAATAGGACATTTTGTGTACAGTTTATCTTTCAAGGAGTGGTGACAATTTCTATCACCTAATTGCTAGTAAGTCAATTTTATCAGAAATTTAACTTGGAAGAATAATTCTGACCAGCCACAGAAGTTCCTAAATGTTATCCCGTGCAGAAAGCAGTGAGGGGTGCTGAATTTCTAAATTAAAGAAATTAACTAGTTTAATTGCATTTTTACATTTACTTTATAGGTTATTTCGGAACAAAAATGAATAAACGCTGTTTGATCAATGAAACATTCATCTCCACAACCATCGCTTACGATTGGCGTCATTCGGTATTATTACCGTTGGGTGTCCAGAAACCACTGCGTCGTCGACTTAATTTTATCATTGAGATTTTCCGTTTCCGATTTGCAAATGGTAGCAAATGCCAGCTTTAAATCATCACTCTGCTTACCTTTTTCACCATTTTA
Source organism: Orchestia grillus (assembly GCA_014899125.1). Taxonomy (NCBI): domain Eukaryota; kingdom Metazoa; phylum Arthropoda; class Malacostraca; order Amphipoda; family Talitridae; genus Orchestia; species Orchestia grillus. The sequence goes on from VOMN01095683.1 coordinate 21,194, forward strand.
GATGGACCAGAAAGTTAATTATCTATTTTTCCACAGTACGCTTCTTGGGCCCAGGGTCAGCATTTATCCTTTGCTTTAATATTTCCTTCACTGCGACCAACTGCACAGAGCGTACTATTCCTCGTGCGGCCTTCATTTGGGTGTCATTGGATAGGGTTTTTTCTCCTCAGCGGTGACAACTTTTTTAAAAGGTTTATCATAAAATAAAAGGCTGAAAATTTATTTTATGTTGTATAACCTGTCTCCCGCGCCTGTGCTTCCTCCCGGTTCCGTTTGGAAAGGTTAGGTTTGCAAAGATTTGTTTCGTTCATTTGACACAGTGGAACATGATAAAAAAATGTGAAAATGTAGTCTACATTTCTGTAGATTTTATGAAATTTCGAAATATTAATACAGGAACGCTTTGAATATCTTTTAATCTAGCTTTTACTGTGCATCGAAATTTTCAATAATAGATTTTCGTAGAAATAGATTTCCTGTACAATAAACAGGACGCTCTGTGCAGTTGGCCACAGTAAAGTAAATATTAATCGACCTTTGGTAGAATGATTTGAACTTGGAATTTTTTCAAGTTCCTGTAAGGTATCCATGTCCTTACATATTTGGTATGTCTTTACCATTTTCGATGGAATACTATCAGCTGCACTCACACTAGCAGTTGTTGCTATCACATAAGTTATCCTGTATGGGGCTTTTTGAAATTTACGCCTAATGTTGCTCATTGAATCCCCTTTTGCCGAAAGCTGATAAGTTGAAGTTTCAAATGATGATAATGAAGTACGTGGTGTGCAATAAACTTCAACTTATCAGTACAGCCAGTAGAAGTAGATTCTTGCTCATCTTGTTGCTGTAATTAGTTTTGACCTAGTTCTTGTTTTTAATCGGCACAAAATTGTGACATTAGTGAAAAACTTCATTAGTCAATCAGTTCTTCATGTCGTCTGTTGTTGAAAGAGTGCGTAATGGTAGCACTTTTGAGTGCCTAATGTTAGCACTTTTGAGTGCCTAATGTTGGCACTTTTGAGTGCTTAATGTTGGCACTTTTGAGTGCTTAATGTTGGCACTTTTGAGTGCTTAATGTTAGCACTTTTGAGTGCTTAATGTTAGCACTTTTGAGTGCTTAATGTTAGCACTTTTGAGTGCTTAATGTTAGCACTTTTTAGCTTCGTGCTGCTCTTCCCTTCTGAACGGGCTACATTAGGTCGGTCGTAATAATCGAAATGTCATCAGAAAGCATGGTGTTCTTTTAGGTTAGGCAAGAATAAGAAGGTTGAAGGAAGATCAGTCGAGACATTGCGTCCCAAAGATACCGTAAAGTCTGCATACAAACCGTTTGACCAAGTGTTAGTGTATAACTCATCATTTAAGAGGATAGTGGCCGCTAAATTTTAGTTCAAATGTACACAGCTTAGGTAGAAGTCGCATGGTCAAGTTTTGATTAGATTGGTGAGTACAAAAAGTCGTGGAATGTTCAATACACAGAGGCTTCCACAATTGTGCTTCTAATTTTTCTCTCACTATCAGGAGTTGCATCGATAGCAAAGTATGATAAGAGTCCTGATTTTTAGTATTTTTAATTCAACTTAAAAAAAATTCTAACTATGTAACAGCTGAGATCAATATATTTACTATGACTTTCAAAAAAGTTAGGTAAACGGGGCACTTTCTTACGTAGCACGTGGAGCTCAGATGGTCTCTTTTAAAGGTCGTATGAATGGTACCAGAGAACGTTTATTTGACGTGCAACTAACAAGAACACAATACAAACTTTTCCAAAAATTCCATTAAATTTTGAAATGGTTAAGTGAGGAAAGTCTTTGAAATTGGTCTGTTAGACGCGAAATGACACCTAATTTTTCCCATTTGTTAAAAAAACGAAAAATGCCAAGAAAACTAAAGTAAACCAAATTTCCCTAACTATCAAAGCCACGTGGCCAAACAGACGGTCATGTTGCGTATAAGAATCAAGAAAGTGGAAACCTATTTCGAGCTTTTGTTCAGCCTAACAGAGCGCATGTACGCGAAAACCAGCCCTGCAAAGTTGATGGAAATTTTTCATTATTCGCTGTTTTTCAATTTATCGTGAGAACGCTTACTTAGTTCAGCCTAACGCCTAATTTTAACACAAGCCAGATGACAACGGTATTCAGGGTATAGTCGAACTTGTTTCAGTTACAAAATTTGAGCGCATTTTGCACCTGTGATAGAGTGGTAAATCCCCCTCGAGCTTAAGTTAAAGACTTAAGGGTTACGAACCTTAGCGGTGCGTCAGAACGCTGCGTTTTAAAGAACTTTGAAATCTACGCACGGAAGCGAACCTTCGAGTAATCTTCCTAATTCACATTGCTTAATTTTATAGAATTCCTATTTGACGGGTTATTTTGGATGTTCTAATCACTAATTCTCTCTGTTAACTATAAATTTGTTTTTGTAGTTGCATACGATTGTTGGATATCTTCTTATTCAATACTTTATGCTAGTATTAACTATTACAAATGAAAATGTGGATCAGTTACTATACTTCGAGACTGACTACAAAGTTTTATTTCATTCGTAGTTGTTTGAACGTAGGTGAAAATCTCTATTCGATTAATTGGATCCAAATAATTTCATAAAAACACTACGAATAAATTTCGCTGACATTTCAGTTCTAATGAAATGATGGCAGGATCTAATCTACAGGTTCATTTATCTTTCGGCAATGTTATTTTCTGATGTAATGTTAAGAGTGTATGGCGGGAATTTAGAATATCTTGATATTTTTTATTCTCACGTGATAACAAACGAGAATACGGGAAATACGGCAAAATGCCAGAGGACATCTTAATTCGCTGTGCATTGCAAAATTGTACTCTAGAAATGGGGCTAAGAGGGTCGACTGTATTCCATACACCAGCACCTTTGTTCTTGGGTGGCTAGTTATTGTAACTTTCATTTTCAGATTTTTGAGTGTAATAATATTGTTGAATACCAAACATGAACCACCTTGTGTATTTATGTTGAGCCTGTATTTCAATGCATTTCGGTTTGTAAATTTCGTGTATTACTTTGTTCATTTCTGTACGCACATTGACTGTAGCTCGTTTCGCAAGGTAATTAGTTCTAGATTTACATCATTCCGATTAACTGATACAATTCTTTCGATAATACTCTAAATTGACCATTATACGTTTGTGCTTATATAGTAGGCAATAAAATACATTTTACTGTTGTTTGTCAGCAATGACCACTTCGGGGTCCGTTTGAATATTTGTGTGAAAGTAAATTTTGTTTAGCGTACACAGTATTTTGGTAGGGTGCCGGAAAGCTCATCCGCCACCTATATTCTCATTTTTTATGTTGTGTTTTATTTTGCACGAAATGCTGTGCATTCTCTCAACAGCGTACCTCTTATGATTGTCTGCCGCTTTAATTCAGTTTCTGGTAATTCTCGTATGAAAATCATATCATTTGTTATTGTTGTTGTTGTTGTTGTTTCCAATTTAATCGATTTCTAAGTGCCAGTACCGTTAGTTTTTTTTTGGGTTCCATTCGTGTGAAATGCCATGAGCTCGACTTGGGGTATTTGTTGATAGCTCTATTTCTGTTGTGTAATTGTGACATCATTGTTAGCGATAGTTCAACCATGAATCAACTTCCAAAGTTGGCTGTAAAATATTTCATGTACTTTTTTAAAGATTCCTAATTTTTAACGCAGAGACAGTGCGAATCAACTTATAAAGTTGGCTGTAAAATGTTCTATGCGCTTTCCAGAGGGTTTGTTATTTTAACGCAAAAACCTTTTTCGTGGTTCCGTGTACAGAAGCGTTTAACGGTGTCTTTTGCATTTGAAGTGACACAGATTTCGATTAAAGCCTCACGCTCTATCATTTAAAGTAGTGGTGCACTGTATTGTGAACGCTAACCGTGATCAAGGCGTTCACCACAGCGACAAATATGTTCCTGGTACACCTCTGGATGTTCATAAGTAGGATTGCCAAGTCTGCTCAGGAGCCAGACTCTAGAATAATGCTAGTATTTAGGCTGTACTCTATCTATACATTGACTTAATCATTCGCACTGCCATCTTAATATTTAGTTCATTTTCTTGATTCCTCTATTGATAGAACTTATACAATAATCGACGACATTTCCTACATTGTTGACAACACTCAAATTGACAAGTAGAGTTTATTAATCTCTGCCTTGTCAGTTTCTGATGTCGAATGAAATTAAACTTGATTTTAGTTCTGTTAGTAACCGCAACTTATTGAGAATCGCGTTTTTCCCTGCTTTACCAGCGTGGTCAGTTACGCCATCTAAACGTGTGAAGGAACTTTTATACAGAACAAAGTGTGATGGAAGATGACGTAGTGATAGCAATTTCATTTGCATTATTTCATATTATCAGGATAGACATAACTTATTCGATTTTAATTCATAAAACATAAACCATACCATAATAGCATGTGCTGTATGGGAATTGTTAGAGAAAGTAGATAATAATTGCATTAAAATGACAAAAAGTAGTCGTGCAATATGCTATCCTACATAATAATGTTACCTCCAATATAGCAAATGTGTGTATATATATATATATATATATATAATGTATACACATGGCTATAATGTCATGTTTTGGGCGCCATTCCTCATTCGCTCCTGCAGCAACACGACTCCGTTTACAGAGGTGTGAGCTCACCTTCTAATAAATTCGGTTTTCCCCCTATTCCACTGATACTATTATGAAGTAACTTTTTTGTTTTATATTAACAGAAAAATTCCAATGTTAAAGTATTTTTCAACTTGAATGACGAAGGCTTTCTTTACGATTTTTTTCTAATTTTACATTCGTTTTCCCCTTTCTTGATTAGAGGCATTTTTATTTTCATGGGAATTCTGAAGAATCGTCGGTGCAGGTTATCCTATATTTATATTTTCGAGGTACGAACATGCGTTTGTAAGGATCAATTTTTGTTGGTTATTTTTTGAAAATTGTGTATTTTTAGGTTAGCATGTGTGTTGCAAAGTAGCCTATGTAGTTTTTGAACTTGTTTAACTTAGTTTTCGTGTTGTGTTATGTCATGAAATGAAAATAAAGTGTAGTTTTGATGCAGCTTTTATTTCTACAATTTTTTATGCTAGCCACTTTAAACGACAAAAACAAAACTGATTTTTCTGTTACTAACGAGTTTCCTAGAAAACAAAAAAAGCAAAAACAGAAGATAAAGCGGTTGTTTACCGCTTTATCTTCTGTTTTGCTTCTTATAACGTACTTAAGTTGCTTCTGTCACAGTTTTCGTGCTATATATTTGATGCTTGCCCTAGTTGACACCCCCCTCAGGGGGCATAGGATAGGCCATAGGCAATAGAG
>VOMN01095690.1:0-81800 GCA_014899125.1 Orchestia grillus
ACTTTTCGTTTAATCTTGTATTGTGGATACCGACTTATCTGCAAAGGTTATATTTCTGAATGCGGTTTGACGTTGATCAATTTCATTTGACCCAACGGGTCATGGGTAGTCTAGTATAGTATAGATGGCATTTCTTTGCCGCATCATTCCCGCCACTCGCGCTTAGTAGCACTCTTCTCTATTGGTTGGCCGATAATCCTATGTTTGCGAAATTAAACCCAGCGACGTAGCAGGCTACCTATCAGCTAGAAGGGCGTCAGTTAATCAAGTTGACCGGGCCTGAGAGCTGGAAGCCGTCCTTCGTTAAAGGAAATATTGTATTTGGATGTTACAGCAGCTCAGCAACACCCTCGCATCAACGAGTTTTTGAACGTCTCATGGTAAAATGACGATGCAGCTCCCAATATCTGATCTCAATTTGTAATATCGGCCTTTAACTTCAGTCGCACCTGTAAAAATCTCTCAGTGACCAGAATGAAATTAATCTACATTATTCGCACACAATATCATTCCATTAAATAAAAAATTAGATTTGAACGTGTAATTGATTCGAAAGATAACATATGCGTGAAATGAATGCTCATGATCAGAATGGACGTAAAATAATTTTACTAAATTCATTATATTTTATACTTTAAGACAGAGGCAGACTTTACCCATAATCGATTGTAGCTGACTCGAGAAAATAACAAAAACTTCCGACAAAGATTTTTTCCCATAACAAATTTTTTGAAACATTTGTTTTTTGACACCAAAGTAGTCGAGTCTCGTAAACATAATGGTGGAAGTTTTAGAATTATTCAGCTGGCTGTTTAGTAATAAATGAAATAAATTCTTAGGCATCGTCGTAGGCAGCTGGATGTTTACTTTCTAAAGCGGACAATCTTCATTTGAGGTTTGAAATTTGAAAGTTCGTTCCAACATCAAAGCGACCTCTGCTGTACGTCTCAAAGTTCACATCAGTCGACACCGGCGGTGTGCGCCTTGACTGAAGTGCATCACAGATTTGAAATTCGATCTTGGCCGGAAACGAAGGAAACTTTTCTCCTTACTTCTATTAGGTAAAAATTCTCCCAGATTTGGGATTCGATTATGATCGCCAACGAAGAAAACTTTATCTGCCGACCATCATTTGTTAAAACTTCTTACAGATTTCAAATTCAGTTACGTTCGCAAGCGAAGAAAAATTTGTCTCTCAAAATGTAATTAAGTGAATCAACTAGCAGTTTTGAAATTCTGCCAGATTCTGATTTTGATGTTGTGTGCTTCGAAATTTGTTCACCGAATAGAAAATTTTAAGTATCTTCCAATTGCATTACAAGGTTCAAATTTTGAGGGAATACAGCTGTAATCACAGAGTTTATATGTGCGTTCTTCAGAGGAGATGTAGCAAAATTTCAGGAATAGAACATGCGTGTATAATGAGCTACATATAGGGATTTCGAAAGCAGAAGCGCAGCTAAATTTTACGAATACGCACAAAATTACGCATGATACATGTGTGCTTTTCATAGTGAGTCAGGTAGATTTGAAGGCTTCCGTTCATTGCGAAGTAGTTCGATGTTCGAAGTGTCTCGAATCGCAATCACGGTAACATTAAAGTGAGGGTCAAAATATTCGACCACCCTACAAGCTACTTGTTTCCTATAATTTGTATGGGACTTTACATTGATAGACGCGTAAAAATGCCTGCGTTCAGTAATTTAGTATCCAGGTGGTACTTGGTTCTGATATCACTGCAACTATCCACTCTCACGACGATGTTTTACTCTAGAAATTGGAAATGGAGTTTATCGTCAAAAGAAGTCTTAACTTCACGATGCTGTAAGAGCTTTAACTATAAGGCTTACAAAGGATTCGTAGAACAAATTTACACGAACGAACATTACCAAAGGTAATAATTATACAATGGAATTGCAATGCGTAAGTATTCAATCGCTGTAATAAATCTTAATTAGACAAAACTCGGTGTAAAATTCATTTAAGTTAGAGTATAAATAACACAGCTTGGGGCACAAATAAATATAATATTTGGATGAAATGTCCTACCCAGACGCTGTGGCTGCCAAATTGGAAGGACGTGATCACAATCTAAAAGGAGCTCGAAGATCGGCAGACACTCGGCCAGGAGTTCGAGGGCAGGTTCCCCTTTAAGCTCCGCCGAGCCAAAAGGCTGCCAGCTTTAGTATTCATTCTGCTCGATCCAAGGACAGCCATGTCTTGGGTGGTCGATTGCGCTGATCTAAATCCATGGACGAATGACAATACTACATGATCCATAGACAGGCATGTCTTTGGTGGACGAATTCACTGTTCTAAATCCATGGACGAATGACATACTGCATGATCCATAGACAGGCATGTCTTTGGTGGTCGATTGCGCTGTTCTAAATCCATGGACGAATGACATACTACATGATTCATGGGCAGGCATGTTTTGGTGGACGATTTCACTGTTCTAAATCCATGGACAAATGCCATACTGCATGGTCCAAGGGCAAGCTTGTCTCCATTTGACGATTTAAAGCTACCAAATCTATACATGTTTAAAACTATGCATATTCTGCGAGCGAGCATGTCTTTGGTAGAGGGTTTATGTAACTGTTCTTAATTCATTGATGTGAGACATTCTGCATATTCCAAGGAGCAAGCTTATTTTCTGGATTTTACAGTAATTAATCCATCAAAGTATAACATTGTGTACTATCCAAGGCAAACTTTGTTTTTGGTGGACGATTTAATGGCAAAAAACATTTGAACAACATTCTGCTCAATCTAAGGGTCAACACGTATCCATGTGGAAAGCGAATATTCTTTAAAGCTTTAAATTTTTCGATCTTAATTTTTGTAAAAGACTAAATGACGCAAGATACGAAGCCGTTCCTCCACGTACACATGATACCTTTGCTTTACAACAGCTGCTATGGTAGTTCATTCGAGGTTACGGATTCGAAAAGTTGAGGTAATCAACTGATCCATACTGACTGAGGTTTGATAACCACATCAGAAGTTTTTTATGCTCAAATTTTCATACGGCTGAACAAATGACTTCGAATGGTAGAAATCAAACGAATGGTTGAACTTTAATAACTTAGAATGATCGAAAGTCTTCTACCTATGTATATGCGGATGTGCCCCCAACATGCCATTTTAGGTAATTCGTCAAAGACAAACTCCATGCTTTATATTGATGGGGCAAGCTGTCGGCGGGCGCTTGAATCGATATTTTCAGAAGGAACATTAGGGATGGCACACAGAGTCGCCCGACATTTGCGAGCGGACACAGCTTGTAGAGGGACTATTTTTAGAGGCCCTCAGCTCGCGCCAGACGTCCCCGCTGTGGCGGTCCCCAGAAGACGGTTCGCTGAGAACAGTCCTGCGAAGACTTACCGTAAAGACGGCCCAGCGAAGACGGTCTGTCATAGATGTTATCACCAAGCTATTCTCATATTCCTCAAGGCTTGCTTCGTGCCGCATGTGATGCATTTGTGCTTAGACTCATTGCTCTAATTTGTAACATATTGTAGTTTGTCACTCTTTGTCACAAGATGCTGTAGCAATTTGTGTAATACTTACCGTGCATGGTAAAAGCACGGGACCCAAAATGTCACTCTACAGTTTAATTAAAAATTAAAGACCTGTTCGACCCAATTCTGGTTCATTTTGCATTTTCAGTCCTGGCCTGTCACATTTGTAATGCAAATACAAAACCCTCAAATTAGATATTACCCTCGTTCCAGTCTGACATCCCAGTCTAACTTTTTCGCTAGAGCTTATATTATGCTCGTATGTTTAATTTTTGCCACCCAAGAGTGTATATGAAATAATTCATAAGTTTATCGACCGATGGAGTGGTGAAAAAGTCAGGCTAGAACGTGGTGTGTCGCTTGGGCTGTGTGTGCCTGTGACGTGCGTCTGCAATCAATGGAACACTGCGACGATCGCCATTGATCAGCCTCGACTGGCATGCCGTCTTGCTCGACGACTGCGGAACTCTCGGATTCTTTGGACATTGACGTTCACAAAACGATGCATATCGCCGGGTTAATCTCGAAATAAAAATTTTGGACATAAAGTTATTACAGTCATTCTGCGGGCGGCGACTGTGAAGTACGTAACACTGTATTTCAGTATGACAGAGCCCTTCGAAACAAAAATAATGAGTTTGATAAGGAAAGATCAAGGCGCTCCTGATACATATGACTGAAGCATAATAAACTTATTTATGATCATAGTAAATCATAGGGCATAATGCTTGCCTCGGGCAACATTTGAGCATTTCATTCTTATTCATTCTTGAGTTTCACAGCGGTGTGATGTGCATTGTTGTTTTTAAACTGTTATGTACGAATTCTTGATTTGACTATACGTATCTTTCTCCTCTTCTTGTGTTCGTTTCCGATTTTTGACCACACGCGGATGGAAGACTAATTTTATTTCGGGCTCTGCTGGCGTGAAGCCGATGCAAACAGGCAAAATGTACAGTGGGTCAAATAAGTATTCCTAACGTACGGAAAACTGTGGAGAATTATGAGTCTTATATAAGAGAGGGCAATATCAAACACATGAGGTAATTATTGCCGAACAGGTCAATTTTGTCTCATCTGACCATAGAATATTACCAACAACGCGGGAGATGACTATTTTGATAATATCCTATGGCGAGATGGAACAAAGATCGACATGTTCGGCAATAATTACATAGGACTGTTTGGCGAAAACCGAATACTTCCATGCAACGACGAAACACCCTAACACAGTGAAGTGTGGTGGGGGGAAAACTCTATGTCATTAGAGGAGCCATGAATTTGACCATATACTGCGAACTTTTGTCTGAACAGTTTAATGCCTTCTGTTCAGATGCTCGGGTTGAAATTAACTAGATATGTGTTTCAACAAGATAACGACCCCTAGTACAAGTCGAAATACACTTCAGAGTGGCTCTGTAGTAAGAGGGTCAGGGTTTTAGATTGGCCTTCACAATCGTCAGATCTTAATCAAATTGAAAATATTTGGAAACAATTGAAAATTTAATTTAGAATGAGGAAACCATCAAATCTGACTGAATTGGAACAATTATGCCTTGAAGAATGAGTGAAAACACCTCTGGACTTGTGCACAACCCTCATTTCTTCATACAAGCATCGCCTGCAAGCGGTTGTTGCTAATAAGGGCTATGCGATCAAGTATTAAAATAGTTGAATGTTGTTTTACAAATACTTTTTTACTACACTGTGTTCCTATTTTCGTTGTTGTTGAAAATTTTCAAGTAAATTTTTGTTCACGAATCATTACGTAATGTGTTTGTTCTCGCCTATTCTTATTTACGACTCACAATTCTCCAAGGTTTTCCAAAACAAGTTTAAAAGTGAAAAATGTAAATTATTTGGTGCGTTACGAATACTTATTTGACCGAGTGTAGGTATTAAGTATTCAAGCGTCATATGTTTAAGTGTTCGTTATAATTTAGCCTAAGGCACATATACATTTCATCAACAACTTCAGCGAGCCCATTAGGGCAGACAGGCGCCAGTTCACAAGGCACATAAAGAGGACGGCAAGTCGATATTTCATTGAGTTAAGGAGAAGGCAAACACATCCCTCATCTGGTCCGCCAGCTCCCTTCCACATGCCTAACTTCATTACCACAATTGGCATTATTATTGCTATTGCTGTTGCTATTATTATCATTTCGTTCATTGTTATTTTGGTGCGATGGATAAAACATTCATTTCAATTTATCCACATGCCGATAATTTCCGTCAGACGCGTCTCTCTTCAGTCAAGAATCGGCGGAGCAATCAAAGGAGGCTTTGCATTTTTGTTTGTGTATCATGATTAAAGCTGACAAAGTTTTAAAACAGCGTTTTTCTGCGTGGTTCTTGGCAAATTAGAATGAGTATTCATGTAGTGTTAGTTTAATACACTTTTAACACATGTGTTCGTGGTGGTATTTCATCATTTCTTTCTGAGTGCAAGTGTATTCATACATTTCTCCGAATTTCTCTGTGAATACAACCACATAAGTCCATTGTTCTCTGAATTTCTTACTGAAGGCAACGGTAGTCATTCATTTCTGTTAAACTTAAAGGAAAAAGGTTAAAACTGTTTTCACCAATAAATTTTATTCATAGTGACTTTCTCAGAGTAACCGAGGTCTCGGTATAACTTCCCAGTTACTTCCAACAGATGCCTTGACTGAGTGCTGCTATGTGGCCTGAAGGGATCCGTATGAACGGGCGATCTTCTCCATGAGGCCTAGTTAGTTTAAGCACCATTGGAGCTGTGTTCTGAATTTTTAGCTCCAAGTGATCGGAATGTATGTGCTTTGGGTATATATTTCAAACAAGGGTATATATTTAAAACATCCGTAACCAGAAATTTTGAGCGCAAATCAAACTCCGAAGAAAATAAGTCCGTCGTACGTCGCTGATCACCTGTACCGTGAGCAAAGACGTTTGCACCGCGACGAGGTAGTGCAAGCTTTCAAAAGATGCTGTGCACCACACCAGGCTTCAGTGTACCACGAATACCAGCGCAGTGCACCATGGTGCAGTGAACCCCACATATCAGCCCGCCGCACCAGGGTGCAGTGCACCACACATACCAGCGCACCGTACCAGGGTGCCGTGCACCACACATACCAACGCACCGTACCAGGGTGCAGTGCACCACACATACCAGCGCACCGTACCAGGGTGCAGTGCACCAGCTAGGGGCGTGTCCAGCCCTCGGCCCGCAAGATATCGATTCCAAACTGCAAGGGACGCTGCTGGCGCGCAGCTCACAGAGAAGTCCACAACTGAATGGCGCCAACAAAAAGAACTGCCCGCGATTTCTATTTTCGCTCTCAGAGTAAGGTAGTCTTATTTCCCTTCAAAATGCTTTTGCAAGTCGTCAATTCTCGGAGACGAGGGGGATCTAATATGAAAAGAACGGCACATGTTATTGAACACTTGGTTGTTGAATTTGGGTATTTTGTTCTGTTATGTGGGTGGTGCGGTATCTATCGGTTCTCTTTTGTTTGTAGCGTGCTGAAATTATGTTTGACTTGAGAAAACATACCGTTATTCAAATCTTGGTAGTTGCAAAAACTCGCTGGTTCGCGCTAGAATATGTTCTCCAATATCAGAAGGTAATGAGAATTTACGAATTGGACCCAAAGGTCCAATTCGTAAATTGGAATTGGACCCAAAGGTCCAATTCGTAAATTCTTCCTCTTGAAAGTTGGTGTTAGATGATCCGTATCTCATTAGTTTATAGCTGAACATATGACACGAATCAAGAATTTTTATGAGTATGTTCAAGCGGTCGTACCAATATACGTAGAGCGCCATGAAAATATTTGAAATCTTCCGCTCACATTCCTCATTGCAGCGCAGTTCCCGAATTCGCTTCTCGAGCCACCGTGCGTTTGAAGAACTCTCTTTAGTTTCGTAAGCCTTAACGACGCTAGTGAGAGCATTATTAATTTATGTGTGTGTTTTTAGTCGCTAGTTTAAACGAGAGTTCACGAGAGGTAGCGCTTGGACGCATGTTTTAATTGAAATTGCGGCAATTTTATACTTTTCATGGGAATTAAGGACTTGTTTTTCTTGTTTGAATAAGACGCGTGTATAACACTTTTCTGAAAAAAAATTCTAGACAACAAAAAAAAACAAAGATAAAATTTAACTGTTTGTAACAGATGTTCAAATTTATATTAATTTGTATTCTAAAATATTAATTGAAGATATGATAATGGAACCCACAGTTAATCTAACGACAGCTAACATGGTACGATAAAAATATCGCTCAGTACTAGGTACATTATCTTTCTTACTTCCGTAATTCATATTTGTTATTTCATTGCTTTACCGAGTCTTAACTTTGGCTTACCTTGTGATTCCATGTACGCAGCACTCCAATTGTAGCCTCCAAATATCATAGTCTCACCAAACCTTCACTTCACCTCATGACTGCATCCATGCCACGCTATAACTGTAGGTTCTGTACTTCATAGTCTCACCAAACCTTCACTTCACCTCATGATTGGATCCATGCAACACTCTAATTGCGCGTTCCCTCGGACATTTGACGACTTTCGAACCTATTTCTTGAGAACAACATTTGCCCCCAAAAAACTAGTTGCGAATCTATTGTTACTTCGTTGTCGTCCATCTCGAAGACTTAATGTCGGGAGCATGAGCTCAATGCTGCCATTACAGATGTTCCATTCACTGAAGACTACGCTCGTGATTTATTGTACCTTACAAATCCTGGATGAAATGTTTGACATCGACAGTATGTCTATACAAATGCATTATTGTACATAAAATTAAAAGTATATGTGTTACCGTCTTTTAAGTTAGTCATTACCCGTAATAACTAAAAACTTCGGGTACTACGCGAAATCACCAAAATTTCAGTCATTTCATGCGATAACTGATCATATTACACTAGTTGCCTGACCTAACCAAAGGCTGAGTGAATTATAGTTATTTCAGAGAATACCTGAAATGTTTCGGCATTTCATGCAATGTCTGGTTTCACTATATGCATTCTTTAGCCATTAATTTAATGACAGACTTCACTATTTGACCCTGACATGAACAAATGTTTTATAAAGTAAAAAAATGACTGAGTCGTATAGTATGTCTAAACGTAAATACTCTACCACGCAGTTTAATTTACGAGAAAATATAAATTTATGTAAGCTAACAGTGAATAAAACAGTGACGAACTAAGATTGAGTGATTTTAATTTTGAGATGAATCCTCAAAGAATATCTCATTGATCAAGTTCCCGTATAAAACGTCGTGGAAGGCTTTTTCAACCTTTTCATAGTACATAATCTTCAACATTAGAAATATCAACTACAAACGTACATTCTTATCATTTTTTGCTTTATCGAGTCTGAAAAGTGCACGAACTTGACTCAAAGGAGCTCCACGAGCCTCATTTACTGTGAAACTAAAATTGAAGAACTAAACCCCGTCGATTTTAAACAGCTGTCGTCTACGTCATGGGGCCACCTTCCAATGGATCCCTCCGGCCTGTAAAAGTGGTCCCAGAAGTAGCATGACCAATGGGCGGCGATAAGAGACTCATCGAGGCCATCGCTGATTTATTGAGGCCTCAAAGGCAATGAAGACCTCGTGTCCGGCACACCCCTCGTAAAATAACGATCTTCATAAAGTGGATTCGATTGCAGAGCGATTGAAGAGAGTGGGCTGGCTCATCCTTCCTTCAACTGATCAAATTTCCCCTGATTAAAGAACAGCCTCGAGTTTGAGTGAGCTTGGAAAAGAAGGTTTGAGGTGATGCAGAGTAGCGAAGACCCATTCCTTGATCACTCAAAATGCAGAGAGCGAACACCTCACACTAGCCTTAGTTAAACAGAATCCGAACCCTGACGTTCAGTGTTAACAACTCGATTATGAATGAGTAGCTGTAAATATGATTTTCATGTTATGCTCATAAGTTTGATTTCTACCTCATGCCTAAGGATTTGAATAATGAACTATATGTTTGTGTTAAAATTAACTTGAATGAAAGGGTATGGTTTTAAAAAATAGATATATCCAGATAAGTTCACTCAAAACAGACAGTTCATGGGCTTCCATAAAATCCGTATAAGCCATCACTCCATTTACTTACAGCCATAACACACTTTTCTAATCGAAAGATGTTCTTTCTTTCGTCGTGTCTTAATAACTTAATTAAACTTGGCGACCGGATTTATTTTGACACTCCTGACATTACGGCACTGCCGTAACCTGTAGTCTTCAATAAACAGACAGCGATGAAGAGCAAGGTATTTTCGCCTTAGTTTCCATGCACATTACTGTTCTCATAACCTCAGGCGTGTCCTGTGGAACGTCGGGACTTAATGACTCGATTTACTTGCTGAGGTCATATACTGTAAATCTAGTCGAGTGTAGAACAAACATTTGAAGACTCAGTTCAACAATGTTCAGTAAAGGTTTGAAGATAAATGTACTGTATATTGTAGTAAACTAAAAATAAAGATTAATATTTTCTCCTCTTGCATTACATACATTTCAATTGAATTTTGAGTGATTTTAAAATACAGACAGTTTGTAGTCGACATCAAATTTACGCGTAAATTATCACAAATCGCATTAGCCTGTTTTTTCATTTCCGTGTTAATAATATTTCACGATAGAGTTCGCGACGTTTAGGCCCTCTAACATGATAGTAATTTCCTTGTGAAATACATTTATATAGAAACAAATCATCGTCACCCCGAACAACTCATGCACCGCTTATGAAATTGACTAGTGCGCCAAATACGGTAAACAAACGTTATTTGGTTCACAAAACATTAAGAAAAATCTAACATGTAAATAAGTTTTTGGGAGTGGCGTAGAAGTAAATTGATTTAGGAAGGTTGTGATTTTAAGCGCAGCGAATGGAGTATTTATAAAACGATATTAGTTTGTATGAGAAGTATTAATAGTTTTTTCTGCAAATCCCTGACTGTGAAGAAGATATATTTGTATTCACGAAAACGTTTTCTAGCTTGCTTGTATTTTCGATTTGCATACGTCAAAATTCTCGCTGGTCATCAAAATTAAACTGTAAATGCGCAAAGTATCTTCGTTCGTCAGTCACCGTGCACTGCCAAGTTCTTACAACAATCCAGTCGAGTGTTACCAACATTTCTTCAGGCACCGCTCGAAATTCTCGGTAACTTATATGCCATGAATGCGAGAAAAAATACACTGTCCAAAAATATGTATCCGCTGTTCAGAATTCAATAATATTGAAACAAAAAGCCTTATACCTACAAATATCATGCGAAAGTTTAGTGTAACGATTAATTAGCCGTACGTAGGTGACGCTTGCTGCAAATTTGAGAGCAAGCGCAAATATTTTGTTTCGAAATTATTGAATTACAGCGTCCAGCAAATTAATTAGCTAGTTTGTATTTGTAACCGAACAGCGGGGCCTGGTTGGATGAAGGTGGGAATAATTTCATTTGAAAGGCTGGCTCTTAATGTTTGTTGTCTTTGAGTCAGTAATTTTTATGCGTTGGAGTTGGGATGAGCGCGGGTTCACCGTAGAGGCATACTTTTCCAATGGCCGTTCTATCACCTTTACCCAACGTGCCTTTCGTACTCACTAAACCTTGCCACGAAGATCCTGTTCCTGGCCGGCAATCAATTATTTCTTAGGTGAACATATTCAAGGGAAGTGAAAGTAAGTTTCACGACGAACAGGAGGACATCAAAACGGTCAGGTTGTCATTTATTGATCATGTGCGTCGCTCGGCATGCAAACGAATTCTTCCCAATCGTCTCAACTTTCATGGATACAAGTTTGCGGTGGTGTAAGAGCATTCTCAATGTAATTACGGTAGCAGATGAAGCAGCATGTGCGGCGTCACGTCTCTCACGACGCGATGTGCCATCACGGTTTGAGACGAACACTTTGATGGGCGCCGAATTTCTCTCAGAGGCTATCTTTGGCCCCATGGAATTTTTTACGGGGCTTTTTAAATTGATTGTTAATTAAGATCGACGAAGATCTCAGGCCAACTTAATTTTAGATCCATAAAACAACTATAGTTAGTCCGATTTTTATGCGTGAGAGAACGGAGAGAGACTTCAGAAATCGAGTATTACTGCGTATTGACAATGGAAAAAGTCATTTGAGTAATGTGATGTTCAAAACAGTATAAAAAAACTTGAAATCTATTTCTATACAAAAAATTCTATATTTCTGATAGGTTATTTATTATTGAAAACCTCTCAAGTCAGCAAATTATCTGCCGCACTTGGTACTTTTTGCCTACAATTTAAATTGCTCAGTTTTAGACAATAAAATTTAGCAGAAATGTTGACGTCATTGACATGCGCTTAGGTGCCACTTTTTAACTTGTTCTGCGCAGCATTTAACGAACTAAGCCAAGTCATTGTTGGAGGAGCGTGCCACTCTTTTTTACCTCGCAAGTTTTCAGTTCAAATCAATCGCTGTAAGCTCCTTAATGACGGAAAAAAAGCAAAAATTGTGTCTAAATTAGCTGATGGTGAATGAGTGAGAAATATGGCTGCTACTTTGGGTCGTGATGTCCGTCCTATGAATTATCTCAGGAACTCAGAGGCTAAGGCAGGAAGGAAGGCAAGGGAAAACGTAGGATTCTGCGAGATGTGATTTGTCCTGAGAGAAACGAGAAGTACTCAGGCACCCTCACTCAACAAGCACGAATATCTGAGAATGTTGGACCAGGGTTACTAGGCCATGTATGGAAAATGACTCGATGTCAAGTGCTAAGAACCATGGCAGGAGATATTATGCCAAATATAAGACCCTTCTGAAGCAGATGCATAAGAATTCTCGTCTTGAATGAGCAAGAGCATACATGCATGAAATTGGATTTCAAGCCCGTCTTTTTCACGGATGAGATGCGTGCTTCCCCCGATGGACCTGATAAAAATTCTGTGTTCGATAGCCCTTTCATGTCAGTGCGCAGAATTGAGGCACAGTTAAAATTCAAATAAATGAAATACACTTGAAAATTTTGCTTAAAACTGATTGGACTCATCGATACAAAACTAGTATGTATAACTTACAACCTTCCATGGGAGCAACTTTTAAAATTTAGTAATGAGTGATACATTTTCGAGTAAGTGGTTAAGAAAAAACTTTCTTGCACAAATGCTTGGCACAGGCTGTACAATCGCTGACAGCGCAGTGGCAGCGCTGGCCCCTGCGAGTGTTTGGGCCGACAGTTCTGGGGCCATGAACGTCGAAAAAATCTCAGTGTAATCTCCAACACATTGCAAGCACGGATTTGTGTAGAAGCGGACGAGAAATAATAATTTTACCTCACAGCTGAATTTTGTTGGGAGCACAAACTTTGTAAAAACATAGGTAATATTATAACCGTTGAATAAGTTTACCTGAAGTGCTATGTTTTCGCTGACCCTTTTTTGAGTATGAACATATCAAGTTAGACCTTGCCAATAATACCGATATTTGTAGGCTTAAGTCCCAACTTAGCTATTGCCATATATATAATATTTCACCTTTACAGTGCATTGTTGATGTGGGAAAGGGAAATTTTTGAATTCCCACTCTCATTTGAGGACGTTTGTTGCGTTGGGATCATAAAGTTTCCGTGAGTAACCGCAGGAGTGTGAAATTCGATGCTGGCTAATATTTAAATTGTCATTTATTTAGTGCGGTAGATTTTGCATTTAGTGCGGATTGATTAAGTATTGACTGTGGATTAAACCATAAACGTTACAATACAATACCATCTTTATTTGCATGAATGCGCCATCGTTAAATCAGCTGTTTCAAACAGGTGACCTCTACATATATCAGTTCGGAGTATTTCATGAACCGGTATATTTCGAAAATTCGGAACGCTTCTATCAGTATAGAGAGGCCCAAATTGTTCAGCATGTTTTCAAATTAAGTGGCTACACATGAATTTCCTGCATGTATTTCATCTGGTGCCCTTTAGTGTAATAAACATTTCATTCACTAGTGCTTCGTAGCTGGAAACGTCGTATGATATCACGTAGGATCCATGTTTCGTACGAGCGGTAGTACAAATACGCTGTGGGTGCCAGATGACACCAAGCTTGTATGTACACACTAGTGTAACACAAACACAATTATAATGGAATTTTTCAACGTCTTGAGCTAGTCTGCTAAACAACAGTCATTATCCAATCCGGCTTTATCATCTGACTCAGTTGTGCAAGACGAATGATGACCCAGATTTGCCGACGGAACTTTAATCTTCTATGTGCCTGCTGGTGATGACGCGGTCATGTAAGCAAAAGAGCGTCCAGGGAGGCGTTTGTTGTTGCGAAAATGGTGCCTGCAGCGGTCAATTTCATTAAAATAGCTTCAATTCAATTCTTGAGGCTCACAGCCCTCAAAGAGTTCAGTGCCACCTCTGTATAGATGTTGGTTTACACAACTGCGTTCGGTGCATGAAAACTCGTTAGGTCACTCCATTCACTTGAAAAATCTTCATCGCAGCCAACCTTCCCGTTATATTCGGATGTGTTGAGGCTGTAATTAGCCATGACTACTTTGTCTCTTACTTCATTTTCCAAAAAGCATTCTCTCCACACCTTTGGTTTTAACAAATAAAACTTCGGTACAGCTTCAGTGAACGGTATATACGCACCAGTCAGCCGTAATTTTTTGCTATCTGATTCACTTTAACGATCGTAAATCCATTTGACGGTGGATTCATTAAGCTCGAATCAGTTCAATAGCTTCTCCTCTCTCAGTCTCGGTTGGCCCAAAGAGACCTTCTGCAGTCCTTTGGTATTGATCCGCCCTCGCTCGGCTTCGAGGTCTATCTGTCTATCTAATTGCGGTCGATATTTCTCTGATAACCCTCCTCTTTATCTACATTGTAACTTATTTGAAAAATGATCCTGTGAAAATTCCCGTTCTAAAAATTGGGGCGTGCGGATTTTTGCGGATGACATGTCTAGGAGAAAATACATAGGACATCCGCGGCGCATGCGCTGTCTTTGATCTGCCAGAGGTGCCATTTTGAGTTGCTGAGCGGTGGAGGTAGGAGGTACGCAGAAGCTACTCTTCGAAACCGTGTTCCATCAAATTGTGAAGTTAAATGGTCCATTGTACAGTGTAACGAAAACGTTTTCAGTCAAATTGTAAGAGCTATGGCTGCAGTGTCAATTTTCAATAGCTATTCGAATGGATAATTCATTTATAGAAAAGTAAAGTACAAACACCGAGGGCTGATGAATGAGTGTGGGTGCGTGTTACTCGGAAAATTCCCTCTCAGATTTCATATTTGATTGAGCGTAAAAGTAGTCATCATGTCGGCCGAGAAGAAGCTCTGCGCAGGCATAATGCTCTGTCAGATGACAGCCATTTTATCTGGTGTAGCTCTCTTGTATCTAGCGGTTATAGTGGTGATCCCATCCAAAGAAGAACTGGGACTAGGCTTTTCCACCACGCCCATTATGTGCACGACAGTTCATGCCGAGGATATTTCGTTGCATGAGCCTAAAGGCGACAAAAAAGCGGAATGTGAGTGGGTGACGTGTGGTGAGTGGTGTTTGTCTAAAACGGCCTCGCCCTGCATGCAAATACATGTTCTTGCTCGGAAAAACGGCTCGAAAGTTACCTTCCACAACTGCGTTGATATTGAGCAGAGAGAATGCTCAGGTCTCGATGTGAACAAGACCCAGATTTGGAAGTGCAGAAAAGGCCAGTGTAAGACCTTACAGGGTTTGTTTAACTGTACAAGAGAAGACGACAATGTATGCCGAGAAATGACATCTGCTTTCGATTGTAAAGGTAAAACCATCAGTCCTACGAAAGTCATCTGCAATGAAGAGAAGTGTGAAAAGCGACTACATGGTGTGAACAGTTGTTCTGAAGGAGCTTGCAACGAAGTGAAAAATGTCAGCATATACTGGAAAGATTGCACAAGGCGATGCACGGATTTATACATTGGTGAACGAAATACTGTAATATTCAGTAAAGAGAAATTAATAACTAGTGAGTGCAGCGGTGTAACTTCCTCGTCGGCGTCGGTCGACAACAATACCATCGAGGTCCTCAACTCTGATGCTGGATGGACGAGTAAAAACAAGGTAGCATTTCTATTCTGCACGTACGCAAGGAAGGAAATGGGAAAAGAACGGAACTATGAACTTGTCTTGGAGGATTGTTTCAACGGTACTGTAGGTGACGCTGTGCGTGTGAGAAACGTCACTGATTATCGCGATCTTCTGACGTACCATAAAGAACTCACAGCCAAATCATCAGAGCTTTTGATAAACACAGAGGAATCGTTGGGGATAATGAATGTAACTAAGCTGCTGATAAATCCACAAGGCTGCTCCAATACTCTCAGCAGTGCCTGTAAAAAGTTTTTCGAAGGGCATGCCACCGACGGTCTGGATGGCAAGACGGCTGATCGATTTCCATGCTATTACACAGACAAAGACTACCACTTTGTCATTGGTCAGTACAACCCGAAGAACACATTTCTGTTCTTGCTCCTCGCATCGGTGGTTCCTGGAGCGCTTTTCATATTTGCCTGCTTCGTTTTGTTCCTGTGTTCCAAGAGCGTCGGAGTGAACGACGAAGGTCATCTCCATCTTACTCTCCTCAAAGGCGCCGGCAATGGAGGTAAAACCGATCACGACGACCGTGATTTCAACGACTCCTAATCCTTACGACGTCTGGGGTTACCGTCCTTCCTGGACATGGGAAGGCCCATAGTAGGTGCCAGAGATAAAAAATTTCATGCTTCGGCACAAACGCTTCAGACTTGCATGGGCGACCATATTAGGCTTGATGTTGGACACGGTACGGCACGCATAGTACATTGCAGGCACGGCAGTCAGGGTTAGATTGAAAAGCAAATAATTACCATGGTCATGCATTTCGATCACAATCGCTCTGCAAAACTTCTTCAATCTTGGCACACTTGTAGAAAACTACCTAGAGCGACGATAACAATAATAATCACAATCCACTTTATGCGTTTTGGTTCGTGAATTTTGAACTTCCTCTAATTATCCTGAACATTAGTCAACTTACATTATACCTCATTCATACGCACGAGGAAATGTGCCATACTGACACATGTAATGAAGACGAAGGCAGGAAAAGCAATTCCGACTTGGGGGAACCTTCGAGATGATCATTTAGTGTATGGCCAATTACTTTTCCCGGTTAGCGCGGCTGCAAGGTTCAGATTTGGTTACCACTTATTGTATGAGCTGCACTACAGCATGCCGCTGGCTTAGCTCTGTTCGGTTATTGTGTAGACTATGGTACAGTTGTGAGCACGAGCACTGAATAGCAGTACTTTCGAGTTCAGTTCAATAGATCGCCCGACCACCTCACATCCCCAGTCTAACTTTTCTGTTTGGGCGTCTATAATTATTAATAATTTTAGCCGCCCAAGTGCACATATCGCCGCCGGGTAATTGATCATCGCCGAAGCGGCGGAAAGTTAGACTGGGTTAGATATGTTCGAGCAGCCTGAGGTCCTGCCTCTCGGTTACAAGAGGCGGGGCGTCGACGGGCCGCGCTCCAGAATGTGCATGTATGCCACCCAAGCTGGGCACGAATGTCATTTTTCACTGCAGTTATTGTACCAAAGAGTGACGATTTTCATAGTTTAAAAAGTTTGTATTGTTCATAGTCTTACAGTGGTATTGTTATTTTATAATTTCGTAATTGCTTTTTAGCTTGATTATTGTTTTCATTGATTTTACTCCTGGTACTATCAGTATTTTCATTATTACTTTTATTTTTATCACCATTATAATTGCTATTATTCTTGTACAGGGTGGCCCATAAGTAAAGTACCTTTTTAAACTATTATAGCTACAAAACTAAAAATGGTAAATAGATTTGGTTAGTTCAGAATAAAAGATGAATTTTTTTATCGCTGTATCTATTTTACCGACAATTACAATAAATTTCTTTTAAAATTATTTTCGGTGGATAAATCACAATGTATTTGGTGACCTACCGTAGCCGCGTCGGTCACTAAATCTAAATACGCTTGATTTCTTTCTCTGGGGACACTTGAAGGAAAAGGTTTACGTTGAAATGCCTTGATACAACAATTTAAACAAAAAATCATTCAGGATATCAACAACATTTCACTGGAGACATTAATGAAAGTAATTAACAAAACCATTGAAAGAGCACGCCAATGTTTAACTGATGAGGAGGACATTTAAGAGATATTGTATTCTATCGTTAAACGTGTTTTATTGTTCCATACATATATATACATTCAACTTTGAAATTTCTTATTTCATTATAAATTAACCAAATCTCTTTAACATTTTTATTTTTATAACTATAATAGTTTTAAAAAGTTACCATACTAATGAGGAACCTTGCATAGATTCATATCAGCAAATTTGATCAATAAGTTTAGCATTTCATTTGATTATTGTACGTAGCTTTATTTTTCACCGTTATCTCTTTTAGTATCCTTTTTACTTTTGTTTTAATTATTTTTATGCGTGACTGCAACTTTAGCCAGCAATTTACAACAGTTGTTGATCAGTAGCCATGTTTTGAGTGATGTGATTTGTTGGTGTCATTGTGATTTAGTGAGGGCATGATAAATGAATTGGAAAACAGGATAGAAAGTTAGAAGCATGAAACTAAACTCACCGAAATCACTGAATCAAGTGCCTGCTTATCTGAAGTACACAGCGGAATCAGGAAGTGGACCGGTACTTCCAGAGCATGCGACCGAAATCGCGGATATTCAAAGATTTTGGATTGATCGGTACAAATTGGGGATAAATATTAGCTGGTTTACGGCGCGTTTCAAAGTTCTCCCTACAAAGACGCACGAAACTCGCCATCGAACAAGATGACAGGCGCGTAGTATACGTACGCGTGGTGTCGCTCATGGTGAACGAGATTAGTTCATCGTACGCTGATGTCTGGTAGTGAAGCGAATTTGACCACCTGGAATGAGCGTACATAAACTAACAAAATTCTTGTTTATTTTGGCTAACACGATCTTTTTGACTGGCAATGACGGGCCGGTGAATAAAATTCTCAATACGTTAGTGGCCCACAGATGTAGGTATATTTTCAGGTATAACTTCTAGATTTGTCCTAAAAAACATTCCGCATCCCGTGCATCTAAAGTGTGACCCTCACTGCAAAGATGAGGAATTGACACAAGTGTGTCCCGTGAGGCTGCATTGCACGGAAGAATTGTGTTGCGTACTTTCATAAATTAATTAATCAATTTCATCCATTTAAACACTGCTATGACTACTGCAAGGTCAAACCTGTTCTTTTTTATTTTCTAAATAAACAAAACAGTTAATGCCCTCAGGTTAAAATTAAAGTCTCACTCGAATTCATCCACGGCTTCAAAAAAAAAGTGTAGCAGATAATGACGATGAGCATTATACCTATTTGTTGTCACAGATGTTTTCAGAATAGGTGGCAACCAATTCAATATTGTTGGGGAATTTTGCTCAAGGAACGACATTTTCCACTTACAAAATACCATTTATGGACTAATTATCCAGTAAGATTCATACGACAATCAATTCATAATAAATTTCTAATAATTTCCTTAACCGATTTTCCCTAAGAAATTTTTCAAAATTTTATCTTAACTAGTATCACCATGCCGTCAAAAGCAGCAGTAAATCTCACGGAAAATAATGCAATCTTCCGCACCACTGTTACGGACTGCCTTCTTTGGTATGGTCTCGCTGACCGAGAATCTGGACTCATGAATTTTCTCGAATCCAACTTTTTCTCGTAGTTAATAATGGGTTATGCACAAAAAATACAT
The DNA here is from genome assembly GCA_014899125.1 of Orchestia grillus. NCBI lineage: Eukaryota > Metazoa > Arthropoda > Malacostraca > Amphipoda > Talitridae > Orchestia > Orchestia grillus. The sequence continues at coordinate 19,316 of VOMN01095690.1, forward strand.
AAACTTGCCGTATATTTTTACAGTATAGATAGTTCTAAGCAAAAGTTGTAGTACATAGTACACATACCATCGGTATGCGTCAAAAATTTATTTGGTTCGCTACCCAGCGGCATGTCTTTCGCGTGCTCTACATTTTACATCAATGTAACATTTCGATAGCGTATAATTCGGTCGGCATCACACACCACAACTTTCTGTAGCAACAAAATAAACCCTCGCCGTGAATGTCTCTGCAGCAACCGATTAGCGGCAAAATTTCATTAAATTATCGAGGAAAAATAGTTTTTCATTCACAAGAATCCAAGAAAAATATACCATTCACTGAAGACTAAATCCGCGAAGTCTCTCACTCAAACTGAAACCTTTAATTTTTCCATGATGAAAAATATTCGGATTTACCTTTTATGATATGATTCGTATTAAGTTTTCCTGTACAGTTAAGATTGACTCTTTTTAAATACTCATGACTGCGGCGAATCTTCTGCCTCGTTTGACGAAATGAAGTTACAAATTTTAGGTAAAATACCAAGTGCGTTGTGATTTGGTCCGCTAAAACGTTTCGTTATCATGTGCGAACACTTTTCTCAGGGAGAAAATGAGAATTTGCATTTCCTGTAATAGCCAGCGTGAAGGATCCCTGATGAATTATGGTTGAAGTTGCGACCACAGGGGCTCATCAAAAAGGAATACCCGATTCGTAGCATAGAAATATTTATCAGCAAAATTTATCAACAGTTATAAAACAATACCCCTCAGGGGGCATAGGATAGGCCATAGGCAATAGAGGTAGGTTAGTTAGGTTTGCCTATCCTATGCTATGGGGACTAGCGCCCCCAGGGGAGTACTGCTAGGGTACCTCAGCTTTAGATAGGCCTTCGGGACTTCTGTCTTTCGTGCCCACTTTGCTTCCTTCCGTTTTCATTCCTTCTTCGCTATTTCTTATTTGTCTTTTCTTGCTCTTCCTTCTTAACTTGCTGTTTCTATGCGCAGGGGATCTTGTGTGGGAACACACCCTGTGCATAGAATCCCCGTTCTCCTAAGTCCATACTAAATGGTCCCTACTCTTTCGGTGCGAAATAGACTGAGTTTCTGAAGCGCTGCTTTCACTACCACTACAACTACAACAACAACAACTATAAAACAATAAATTCCCCATTGCACATGATGATATTGCTCGCATAACTTTTTGGCCATGCCGAGGTGCACATGTGCACTTTGCCTTAAGTCTTTCCGCTGGTGTCAAGTTTTATCTCTCGGAGATCTCACCGCTTCTTGTTCCTTTGTACAACCTATTGATTGCAGTGGTGATTTCCAATCATGTCGCGCTACTGTTCTCAAATTTACATGTACCGTGGCTTTCAATTTGATTTTCACACTTTTGCAATTGTCGCACTCGCCTTGTTTGGTACACAATCATATAAAATATTTTTTATAGTTTAATTCATGCTTTACCAAAGTCCTCCTAATTTCCATAGTGAATTCCTCAGGTACTGCGGACGATACCTCGGGAATTTTATGTTAGTGATCTAGCATATTTTTCATTTCAAATGCGCCTTTTTATGATCAAGCGTTAGCGCATATCGACAGAGTTTTTTCATGATAACATACCTAATTTCTAATTAGACGTTCGTAAAAAATTTCCGACTCGGTTTTGTGAAGATCACTATCAGTGACTTTATGCATATAAATACATAATTTTAACTTTCCATTAATTGCCGTTTAACATTGAAATCGGAAATATACTTGTACTTTTTATTATTATGATTGATTTCCCTCTCTTGGCCGAAAATCCGTCTCATAATTGTACGAAATTATTGGGCTTCGTTACGTAAATTTTTGCCTGTATCCACTACTCGTGCTGTGTTTATTTCGCTACTTTTTGCTGCCTTTACACGCTGTAAGTTGTCAACTAGCACAATTGTAGTAAAGCAATGAATATTCACTTTCTCGTAAAAGTTTGAACAATTCACTCCAAAATGTTAGATTTCCGTTTCCAATATAAATGTATATCTTGTGTCACCAACGGCCTGTTTGTTATCTCTGTTAAGATAGCATTACTCCTTCATATCCAACTTCAAGCTGCCGCCCACAAGCGGTAAATGAGGTAAATGTGATAGATTGAGGCTCAGTTGTCCAGAAAAATCTGAACTTACAATCAAATTTTTGGCTTGCGTGTCTGAGTCAAACTTGCCTTCAGAAAGTTCATCTTTGCCAGTCACTCAAGCATTTTTTCACGTCATCATACATATGTACTCACACTACGAATTTGTGTGACTCACTAAATTCATTTTTAAATGTCCCATTTATGGGAATTGATGATAAACCTCTGATCATCTTATCGCTTAGAAATTTATTTAAAGCTACAATTACATGTTTCGAAGACTAAAAATAATTTAGAAATCAGAAATAGCAGTGTCAGCTCCCCAGTCAAAAAATTAGTCGCCCACTACTAGTATAGCACAGGATATCCACGGGCACGAATAATGGCAATTCTCTTAACCAACTGATACTGTTTTGCGGCCTCAGTACGTGGACGATCTTTTCGACGTCTAACTTGTTTTAGGTTGTGCTATAAACTTGCTATTGGGTTCATGTCTAGGGAATTAGATGGCCAATCTAAATGCCTCACATATCCCGAATGACTCATGCTAATTAATGATAGTTCTAGCCCTATGCACCCTCCTGTTTTTATCTAGAAAGATAGGCAAAGCAAAAGGCCTTTCTTCATTCAGGCGCTGTGCAACTACCAAAGTTTACTTATTTAGAAGCTCAATGCAGCCCTCATGGATCTGTTACACGGATACCTCAACTAAAGGACCCACTTTTGTGTACTTGAAACAACCCCAGAACATGACAGACCTTTCTTCTCCTTCATAACATATCCTCGATAAACAATAGGTAACTATTTTTTTGTACGTGGACCTTATCATGCAAATATAATTACAGCGCTCTGCCATGTTATTTACAAGTTAGAGATTTAAAATAAATAATGAAATTACTTTTTCGACGTTCTTTTCGCATTTCTGAGGGGAAAAGTCATGTATGCTTCCGAGGGTTATCCGTTGAAATATGCACATCTCTTTACATTTTTTTTAAAGAAGCTTATATATTACTGAAGAATTGTAATTAAAATTAACAATAAAACTGAGTGTGGAAAGTTTGAAAGATTAGGCCAATGAAAAAATATTTGGGGACAACAATCGACGCCTCCATTTCTATTAATAAAGGAAAGTGGTGTCGCGTGTTTGGTCAACAAGAGGTCTGGTCGGCCCGTGCCGCATAGGCGTGGCATCACACAGCTCGGCATGAGGGCAGGAAGCGATGAAAAACCCTGCACTCAAACCTGTGCGAGACTGCTCATTTTCGCTTATTTTTTTCAAATCCTTGGATCTCCATTTAAGTTATGTACTTGAAAATGTGAAACTGACAGAAAAACATTCGAATGCTCAAATATTCTGTGATTTTTCGGTACATATTGTATTTTTAAGATGTGTTTGGTATCCCTCATTACTAAAAGATACTTTTCGAATTAAGGTCAGCAATATGAACCTCCTGCTTATGTCCCTGAAAAGCCTCGCTCTAAACGTCCTTAGAAATTCATTTCTGAAACGTGAAATTTAACTTTTAATAATTTATAGCAAAGGAAAAGTGTTTTCGTTCTCAATTTTTCTGTGCTTTGATAAGAAATTTAAAACAGACAAGTTTTTTCAAGGCAAATAAAATGAAATGTCAAATCATCAGCGACTCTCCTTACATATATAATAAATCCACATCCGCCGCGAGCAAATCTATACTGTCCCCGCCTCCCAGCCTATACAATATATCCTCGAGCATAGGTATTGAGGAATGTGGAGGTGAGCAGAGAAATTCATTTGAATTTGAACTTTGGTTCGCTTGAGTGAGAAAGCTTCATTAAGACTTTTAAGATCAATCAGCTCAGAAGAACAATCTTGAGACGCTAAAAATGAGAGACTGGGGCTCTATTTTCAATAAAAGATATTTCGTTATGTTCACCCTCAGGAACAATTAATCTTGTACATGTGAGCTCGTGCCTCCACTCTGGTTTATTAGGAAAGTTAAATTTCTATATTGAGTCTACCGGAATTAAAAACAGGGTGCATTTACATTTCGCAGGTATATTTTACACGGAAAGGAGTGCTTTGCATGGAACGCGTAATTCCTGAACAGTCTAAAAAAGAAATGTAATTTAGGTACATTATTTTACATTCAAGATAATTACCTCTCATGCAAATTAGTTGATAATTTGTAGCAATAAATTTTTCTGACAACGGTTTTGATTGGAGTAGTGCTCTTATTCGTGAAACATATTAACAATAAATAAATGACGCTAAGACTACGATTGAGATCATAATGGAAAATTAGAGTGTCGCTTGTGTGTTGTGATAGCCACAGGATAATGAAAGTATTTATTACCGCTCAGAAAGACCAACTCTCATCGAATTTCGAAGCATCCAGAATTTTGAGTCCCGCTTCGACGACGGTTCGAAGTCGCTTCAGGATTTATATCAGTACTCAAACAAAAATATCAAACGTTAGGATTTTAGTACGTATATTTGAATATGAAACTTCTAAATTTCATATTCGTATTTATGCTTCAAAATTTTAATTTTTCATGAAATTTGAAGTACTTGATATTTGTATGAGTTACGTAGCTTAAATATTTTAATATGTACAATTAATCATAAAATTACAGATTTTGAAATCCATATTTAGTTATGAAACTTTAAGAGTTTCGTTTCCTTTTCTAATCATGAAGCTTCAGGATTTTAGTATTCAAATTAAATCATCAAGTTCGAAGATTGTGATGATCATGGCTAATCAGGGAAGTTTGTGGTTTTGATAATCATATGAAGTAGGGAAAGTTTTATATCGTGTTTTCATCTCCAATATTGACATCTTCACTGCGCACATCAGAACTTTTTAGCCTGGCCAAAAATGAACAATTTTAAGAGTGAGAGTAATTTCCCTGAATTGGTAAAATGTCTGACGAAGCTCGTGGGCTCTCAGCTTTAATGTGATTGATCCGTGTTTTACGGAACCATTTGCAATATGTTAATGATTAAATACTATTAATTCTGATTTTACTAATGCCCACTTACATCGTACTAAAAAGTTGAAAAATGAAAACCCGGGGGCCTGCCTTGCTTATTTCGCGAATAGAGTACACAATTATAGTCTAAGCTCATTCTTCGGAAAACGAAATTAATTTTCTTCTTAAAAAATAACAGCATTCGCCTCCACTGTTGGCTTAGTAGTTTGTCCTCATGAGTAGCAAGGTCAAAGTTACATGGTTGAGTTATATTGATTCTTCCAATGATATAAAACAACAATTAAAATTAATCCTTGAGTATTCAAAAGAATAATTCTTCAATTCTGAGTTAAAGAGAATAATTCTACGGCTGCTTTAAATCTGAAAACCTTCTCAAGTGTTTTCAAAATTGATTATCTTTAATTTTCTAGGACCCTTGAATTAACTTTCTAGTTTCCTTTTTAACAACACCCACCACCTTCACGTTGGAAACTATCCTGTCGCGTCTGAGTCTAGTTCATTTATGTACTTACACGCCTAGTTTTCGGAGCTACCCACGCACGGGGTCAAATACGAGAAATATTCGTAACGTACGAAATAATTTACATTTTTCGCTGTTAAAAACTTCACAGAGCCTTGGAGAATTGTGAGTCCTACACAAGAAAGGACAAGATCAGACACATTAGGCAATGTTTAGTGAGCAAAAATTTATTTGAATGTGTTCAAACAACGAAAATAACAAAACAGGGTGACAAATAAGTATTAGTAACATAACATTCAATTATATAAATAGCCGCATAGTCCTTGTTAGCTGCAACCGCTAGCGGGTGATGCTTGCATGAAGATATAGGCGTTTTCCAGAAATCAAGAGCTATTTTCTCTCATTCTTCAAGGCAGAATTGTTCTAATTCAGCCAAATTTGATGATTTCGTCATTCCAACGTGAATTTTCAACTGTTTCTGAACATTTTCAATTGAATTAAGATCTGGCGATTGTGAAGGCCAGCCCAAAACCATGACCCTCTTACTATGGGAACACTCTAAAGTGTATTTCGATTCGTGCTTAGGGTCGTTATCATGTTGAAACCTCCATTTAGTTCTTTCCAATCCAAGCATCTGAACAGGAGGCATCAAATGTTCAATCAAAATATTAGAGTAATTGGTCGAATTCATGGCTCCTTTAATGACTTGAATTCGTCCTAGGCAGAGGAAAATAACCCCGCAACATGATGCTTCCACCACCATGCTTCCCTGTGAGCAGAATGCTCCGTAGGTGCATGGAAGTAATTTGTTTCCACCAAACCTTCCTATTGCAATTATGACCGAACTGATCGATTTTTGTCTCATCTGACCATAAAATATTATCAACAATGAAGGAGATGACTATTTTTATAATATTCTATGGTCATCTCTTCATACAAGCATCGCCCTCAAGCGGTTGTAGCTTATAAGGGCTATGTGGACAAGTATTAATATAGTTAAATGGTATGTTACCAATACTTATTTTTCATTCTGTTTTCCTATTTTCGTTATTGTTTGAACATTAATATGTGAATTTTTGTTCACCAAACATCACCTAATGTGTTTGATCTTGCCCTTTTTTAAGTCGGACTCATAATTATCTAAGGTTTTCCGAAATATGTCTAATAGAAAAAATGTAAATTATTGGTACCTTACGAATACTGATTTGACCCATGGTAATTACAAAGTAATCCAATCAATTCCTATATATATTCCGATTCTCAATTCATGCTCGTAGGTAACTAGTTCGTCCTACATTCAACATATTTAATAACTACTTCGATGTCTCAGTAGCTCATTTAAATAAACTAATTGCCCAATTATTTCGTGCTGCTACTTTTTTCAGTTAGTTCTTATCACTGCTCTGTTGTCAATTTACTTCATAGAATTCATGACACTCTTAATCACCCAATTTTCCGTATCTTCTTAGCCGAACAAGCGCTTCGTACAATTACTGTTACCCTTAACTGGCTTCTGATTATCGCGAACACTTGTCCCACAATATCGAAGCATTTACCATTTTCAACTCTGGAATTAATGTTTTTTTTGGTTTAATGAGTAGTGGTTTTGCCTCATAACATGGTTGTACACGATGTAAAAATTGCATTTCATTCACGCAAATTTGAACAATAGCACTCCAGAAAATATTTGTAGAGATATTTAGAGGTAATCAGCGAGGTATTTAGAGGTAATCAGCGCTACAGCGTTCATTATCTCGATATTACGGCCGCGCCGCCTGAACCCAACGCTGAATGCATCTGAGTGATCTGTGAAAATCTAATCCGTACTTTCCTTTCCATGTTCCTGCTGCTCTCCCGGGGTCTCCTCAACCGTACGATGCCACAACTCCCCCTACGATGCCACAACTCCCACTACGATATCACATCTCCCACTACGATGCCACAACTCCCACTACGATCCCACAACTCCCACTACGATGTCACACCTCCCACTACGATGCCACAACTCCCACTTCGATGCCACACCTCCCACTACGATGCCACGACTCATACTGTGATGCCACAACTCTTATTGCGATGTTACAACTCCCACTACGATGTTACAACTCCCCCTACGATGCTACAACTACCACTACGATGCTACAACTACCACTACGATATCCACCTAACGATCGGAGACTCGTGAATATCTGCGACCAGCGTTCATCCATCATCTGTTATCATCAAGCACCTTTTTTATTTGATCATATATTGCCATAACATCTTTGGATAATTAATTAAAATTTGTATTATTTCAATGATCTATATTATACTGTTCCCCGTTCATTTCATATCGTATTTGTTTATTATACTGTAATATTTTATCCTGAAAAGCACTTCGACTTTGGGTGACTTACGGCATTCATTAAGTCGCTGTTTTCACGATCGCTTGAAACCTTGCATTTTTTCTGTCATATTTTGCCCATGTCCGAATTCATTACGAGCGAGTAAATTTCATACGTTGCAATGGTCGTACTCTTCATTCATAAATTATTCCTAAATTCGATTACGTGCTCATTCAATTACGTACTCAATAATACTTCATTTACGTGTTCAACAAATTCATAATTTGGTTAACAACAATGTCCATAACACCCTAATGGACTATTTTCTCGCCTTGGTTTATTCATTATTTCCTTGCTGTGTCCCGAAAACTCTTTATTCTTTTCTCACGCTAAATAGTTGCTAAAGAGCCAGTGCAGTTTGACGAACTATTGTGACGGACTGGACCCTCCGAAAAAGATACCAACAAAGAAATGTTGACTCGCTTCACCAATGATTTGTCGTCAGTAAACTCTCTGGAGAAACCATATATAAACAGTTTGGAGAGTATCTCCGGACATTCTAATGAAACTCTTCCGTGTTGAATGTTGCTTGTCTTTCTGTGTAGACGTAAATGAGATTCTTTTTTACGCATAGCTTGTTGTAGAACCGGTTCGCCCGTTCACTTATTGTTTGCAGTACGAATTATTTCGAAATTCAAATTTTGTCGTGACCAGCACTGCTTCAACTAGAGGTAAACACCCCAAATGATATTTTCAACGTCCAGAAGAAGAGTGACATACTTCTTGACCTTTAAATGTTCTCCGACAGTAAACGACTTGATGTTAGACGAAATCATTTTAGTTCAATGTCGTGTTTCGCGCCAGAGCTAATAATTTATAAAAATCGCGAATGATATCTCTCAATAAGATTTTAGTGATCCTCATTCCTTTTGCTTTAGTGATTCAGGATACAAGTAGCAAATTTCATGATCAACATCATTAAAATTCAATATCCCTGAGGTCAGTATGTTGGTAGAAAGAGCTCCTGTGTCGAGAAGATGATCGAGAGAAGCCCTAAGTCTCGGTAGCTGGTATCATCGCTTTAGTCAGTCTTTATATCTGACGACAAATCGGAATTCAGACTACAGAAAAATCAATTTGTATATGACAGCTATTCTCTAAAATTTTCGTTTACTAAAACGCAGAAAAAATGACAGAACCAACACCAACCTTTGGTGAGAAACTAAAATATTACACAACGCTTACTTTGGGTCTCACCGCATGCTTGTCATGTTTCATTTTTTTCTTTCTCATACCTTTCATATTAGATCCATCCGTTTCTACCCTAATGGCTGATTTCGATCCAGACCCGGTAGTTTGTAAAACTATATTCAGCGAACACGTCTTCGGCATGAAAAACTGCTCCTGGTCGTCTTGTAAGATTGGATGCACCAATGACCAATACGAGTGTGACAGAATATTCGTAAATTATATGGCCAAAAAGTACGATGATTTCGAGGGCACGGAGTACTACGAAGATGATGACGACATTTGGGTTGTGAAGGGAGTGCCCATCTTTGTGAACATCAAAGGATGCGGTTATCCACCAGCTACGAACTGTACCATCTACGCAGATGAGTTTGGACCCGTGGGAACCATCTTCCCCTGTTACTATTCGAGGGCCAAACCGAGTTTGGTGATCACCGAGTACTCGTGGGAGGGAGCGGTGCACCCTATGATCATGGCTCTTATTCTGCCTAACCTCATCACTGGCGTCTCCCTCGGTGTGCTTAGCTACTGGTGGTATCCAGGATGCCAGAAGAAAGAAAACTCATATGAAATCCCTCCAGATCAGCAGAGTCAGCAAGACGAAGATGATGAAGAGAAAGAAGGGGATGAAAAATCTGACGATGGAAGTACAGGCACTGAGAAGAAGAAACCAGCGGAAACCAAAATAGACATCATGGCTGAGCAGGACAAGAAGATGAACAGCCTTGCTGACGTCGAGGAGAAGTAAGATTTTAGTTGGTTCATGTTGACAACCGCCAAAACTGACAATTTCATGTATTTTTCTGAATTTTAGATAATTTTCTTTCCAGAATAATTTTTTTTTCTGTTCTTTCAACTGATCTCGTTTAAAGAGCTTATTCATAAATGGTTGCTATAAATGAGATTCAGCTCAGTTTTGCTCTTTTTATCATATGCAATGCAGCTTTCGTGATGGGGAATTTGATCTAGTCACTATAAATTCAAATTATTACCTCACCTATATTCGGGTTTACCCATTTTTTTACTATTATATTATATATTATATTATCCCATTATTATATTATCACCACGTATAGGGAGGACTTTTATACTTATCGTGGATTTTAAAGCAGCGCTATGGACTCACTAACGCGGGCATCACTTGTGCAGGAAAGTGTGACCAGATGCAGGAGGACTGCCATAGCTACCAAGGAAGCTGCCACCACTGAGGACCAACCGCAGCCGAGTCCACCCGCAAGACTTGGGTGCGGAGGACTGCCCTGGAACGAGCCAAGCTTTCCAGTCATCTACAACAGTCGAGCGCTTTTGATAAAATCATTTTTGCTTATCCTGGAGCCACTGGACACCACACCTCTCGTCCCTGATTCGGCAGAAATGACTTGTGGATTGTTCAGCGGAATTGTATGAAAGTAAAGCTTTCGAAATTGCCTGACAAAGTGTACTTTATTTTATGGTAAACGGATATCAAATATCGGTTCATCCAAGAAAGAACTGCTTCGAGCTCACTCAAATACGTCCGATTGTAATTCTTCTCTGAACAATGTACGCGCAAAATGATTCTCGCTTGTTCTGAAACAATTTTATTGTCCCACGACAGTTTTCCTGTATCATAAATTAACCATAACCGCCCTTGAATTCTCTTATAATAGAAACTAATATGGGATCTCTTTTTGCTCTTCTCTCAATAATCGATATCCATGTTTGAACTTCTCTACAACTGTTACGATAATGATAGCAACAATATGTATATTGTCTATAAGCAGCTTTATTAGCCATCGAGCTGCATCTCGCTGCGAGAGCGTCATAGCTTAATTAAGAGATCGGCAAGCTTGAATTTTGCTGTCACGCTCAGCTGGGTACATTGCGCTTGGCGGCCTTGAAAAACAAATCAAAACTGGAGCATGGCGATTCGTTTTCCGTTGTCGATCTGCCGGTCTTTATCGATGCTGCAAATTTATAAGGTATGGTAACGGTTTCAGCAGCCAATTTCTGAAACTTGAAGCGCGCAGTCATGCAGGGAGGGAAGCGGCTCTGGATCTGTTTGAACAATAAGTGAACAGCTGCGAGTTTCTAGGCCTTTGATTTCGAGTGGTGGTGGCAGCGTCTATGGCAGCAATTGGTCGTCCTCCATGATTTCATAGTTCAATGTTCATAAGAGTTCAGTCCGAATCAGCTTCTGACCCTGAAGCCCCTTACTAAGCAAACTTATGACTAAAATGGTCGGTCACCAATGACGCCGGTTCGAGTGGCAATAACACATAATTACTTTACCGTAAATTACTCCGTAGATTCTGAATACTCGTTGGTCATGTTAATCGACTTCCTTCGATGTACAACTTAACGTCTCCCTTATTTGACGTCCACTGCATTTTTTTAAAAGTCGTTGACAAGCTGAAAAACGTAACTGAGAGGAAGGGTGACTTTTTCTTTAAGTTGTGCTGCGAAATGTGTCGTCTGAACGGCACGGAATCGGCTTCCCTAGTCAATGAAATGTTAAGAACTATTCCTGAGTTTTAGTTATTAGTCCCATTCGAATTTTATTGCTTTTCTCAGCGCTATAGATCTATTCGTTGGAGCTTTGAAAATTATTGTACATAGTTGATTAAACTGGATCGTTACGACTATCTACGTGTTTCAAATAGATATATTATGCTAAGGCCTCATTGCGCAATCTGCTGTATATATCAAGATGCTTTTATAATATATTTATGCTTGTATTCTACGCATGAAACTTACGATGCAGCTCATTCCCAAAGAAATATTGGAAATCAGACATCCATTCGCATATGCTAGCGTGCACTCGACTTCAAACATCCGTATTCGCTAATCGTAGAGCTGCTGACGAGGGTGTTGCTACGGGCGTACGAGATGCAAACCTCCAGCTCTGCACACTTCAGCACGATACAAAGCGCCGTGCACGGCAGCTTCTGAGTGCTCACAACCAATATTCGGTAGAGTTCAATTTATGAGGTTTCCAATATGATGCTTGTTTTAATCTTCAGTTTTCATCTGACTGCTTAATGGCGATCGTTGTTCACACGTTTAGGATGAAAAAGACAGTGGATTCAAACCATAACTATTTCGTGAGATCGGAACACATTCGCTGACAAGCAGATATTCGTTAATATTTTCACTTGTAACCTGTATACCCTCCACTGCTTCGTATTGTTCTCCTATATTCGTCTTTTCTTATTTATTTCCAAAGTAGGTTACTACGTAGTAAGTATTCCATTCCTACATAAATTATTCTAGTTTTTTCAGTCAATATACATTAGAGATACTCGAGTAATTTGTTCACATTTTGAATAAAATATTTGAAGGCTGTTTGCGAAATTTTGGCAATTATTGAGTCTCAACTATTATTATATTCATGGAAAAAACTATAATCATGAAGCAAAACAGTTCATAAATTTGTTGCATCGTTTATTCACTAATTTCAAGCTGAGTATATTTATTCTTATACTCAGAAGTGATTTGCAATTTCATTTTACGTAGCTTTTGCACCCTTGCCCACACTCTAGTCCCACTTTGCACCCTTGATCACACTCTAGTCCCACATTTTATACATATGTATGTACCTGTGCGACTGGAATTGCTGTTTTTTAATCATGTTTACCATGGAATTACCACCTTTTCAAAACTTCGTGAGGCCAATTGGATTTTTGTATATGTTAAATTTTGACTTAAAGCTTCAAGAGTTATTCCTATTTGAAATTGTCCCCTGGTCTAACAGACAAGCATATATCGAAGTTTATAGTAAAAGTAAAGTGTCGAGAAATGTTTTCAATTATGAGAAACTATTTATGAACGCCCTAATATGTTTTTCAGGTCAATTTCATTCTAAGGTGTGAGAAGATTATTCCATACTCGTTTAAATTCAATTTGAAATTTATTCTATTCCACACCCAATATACACGTATGTGAAAATTTACTCAATTCTAGGGCAAAATAATTTCGTTCTTAAAATATCGCAAGTTCTCAGTCTCATTCATTTGGATGTAGTAATGCAATGAGACTGGGGAATGTAATTGGGGTGAAATGCCATTTCTGCTTGGATGAGTTTGCTTAACAATGATCAGGTCGGACTCGTAAACGCGAGCGTGCTGTGCCAGCAGTTCTGGTAGAGAAACCACATCTTGTGAAATGTTGCTCTTATATCAAAAAGACGAATTTCATGATTTCTGTATCTTGATAGAAGTTCGTTTGCAACAAATCTTGAATGGCTTTAAAATTATACTTTTCTTGAGGCTTTTCTTTAGTTTTTACAGAATCATCGGCCAGTTTGCGCTTAAAATGTTATTAATAATAAGTTAATAATCGACTTTGACTATATATGAAAAGCTAGTCTCAATGGCCACTGTCCCGTTCCAGTTGCCACTGTCACTTTCATGCAATCTGTGTACCGACCTTCGAGTCTCCTGAGAGTTGCAGGATAACATTGAGATGATAATAAGTTATCATTGGAGTTAATGATCTTGTTCGCTGGTTGTATCGTACGGTACTATGCAGATATACAGAGGTGTAAGTTTATGATTCGTTAGTATTTTAGTCTGCCTTTGCAAATCTAGAACCTTTCTTTTAACTAAGTGCCTTAATTTGCCACATTTTGGATAAAACACAACGTTCTCACACACTTTAAAACCATGTCATGGCTTTCGTATTGTGTGCTGGTGAAAAAATCATATCTGTCAATGCTGTTTCTCAATAGCTCTGCGTCAAAGTCAGGAGTCAGGTTCAATAGCTCTGCGTCAAAGTCAGGAGTCAGGTTCAATAGATCTGCGTCAAAGTCAGGAGTCAGGTTCGACAGTTCTGCGTCAAAGTCAGGCGTCAGGTCCAGGTGTTTAAAGATCGTTTGCTGTACAGGTTTGCGCCTAAAAAAACTATCATCGGTTTCGAGTCGGGGTGGAAACTTTTCCTGTCAATCTTATCACCATTATTTAATTAATTCTGTGTGGCACGCACCTAAAAACATTGCAAAGTTTTATTAATCAACATTGATGCGCTATCTCATTAGTGCGAAAACGTGAAGTAATTTCGAAGTTACCCTTACAGACGAATTTAAATATCATCCAAGAAATTTTTATTCTATTTATATTGATAAGCACTTTTATGGCGGTTGAACTACGTTAGTTCTTTACGTACTTCCTTTCCTCAAATTTCTATCTCTTCTCTACGGTAAAATTGAGAGTTTTCAACACCAGTTTCTATTCATTCACCATTTATAAGTATAAATAAATGTCCCCCCTATTCAAATTATTATCAAAGGGGGTCTAAAATATATTTCATTTATTAAATAGCAAGTAATCTACATTTTACTTTATTTTCAATCATTGAAGAAACTTTCCTAATGATTATCATCATAGACGAACTAATAAACAATTTAATTCAAGTGTACGTAACGTGTCCGTCCCACGATCTCGTCTCTTTGAGCACCAATTCAGCACCTCAATTTTCCAACTTCATTTTCATTTCTTTAATTCTTCGTGAACATGAAATCTTCCAGGCTATGCACTGCTGATAAGCATTTCTGGACGTGGCTACTCAATGGTAACTACCTAAATATCAATCAAAATATGCAGCTGGATTTTTATTATGAATATTATTTGGTGATTCCCGTACGAGTTTGTCATAGAACTGCAAGATCAAGTGCATCAGTTTTGGAGATTATTAATTGAATCTTATTTTGTATTGAGCTGGAATGCGAATCAAATTCTCATAGGCAGCACAAGTTTTCAGTTCGTCAAAATACTTTTTATGTGCAGTCGTGTACATTGCTGTGAGTTTTTGTGAACCAGTTTTCCCATAGATAGAGGGAATTTCCCGCGCTTGGAGAAGAAAAATCCTAAGTAAAGGCAAAGCTTTGGGCAAAATGACAGCCACTGTGGTCCTAGTGTTTTAAGTCAATTCGACAGTTCAATCTGACTTCAAAGTCTCAGTGAGAAGAAAAGATGTTTTTCTATCTTTATAGAGGGTGCGGGCAAATTTAGCTGATAATAAAATTTAGCTGTAATCCAAATATTCAAACGATTATGAAAATCTAAGCAGCGACTAACTAAGGTTCCGACTAGCAGTCAGGACTACCTGGCATCACAGAGAGGAACGCATTAAAAATGTTTTCAAAACATTGAAAAACATTACAACGATATTCTTGTTATTCTTGCGCATATAATTACAGCGAAGCCATAGTCTTTTTCTAACTATACCTACATGCTAATGAAGGAACTTTGATGGCTTCACTGAGTTCCATATATATTTCTCAGTATTCTCTGAAATTGCACTCTCAATGATTAGAAAAACAACAGGAAGGTTTCTTTGGGGTATTGAACAATAGATCCACACTAGATCAATTTTTTTCTTTCTCCGAAATTGTACACCCAGCTGTTTTTTGCCCTTCCGAACTCGAAATCTGCCTGCACCGCGTCTGCCTTATAAATTGGGCACGTGCTATACTTCTTTATTGCACGAATTGTTGAACCGAAATGATATTTCTTGGCCATGTTAAAGCTGAGACGACTGCGTTGTCGTGATTGGTTGGAAGCACGAGCCAGACCGCACTGCAGAGACCTGCACCTGAGAGCAATTATGCATTATGGCATTAGCCCTGTAACGATGCGCGTTTTATCATGATGCCGTTTCATTAAACTGCTTCTTGTTTTTCGTATAAAGCTAAATGCAGTCTTATTACACCTGTACGTAAGACAAGCTGGTTTTCGTACAAGGCTAAATGCGGTCTTATTGCACCTGTACGTAAGACTGAAACTTGTTTTTCGTCCAAGGCTAAATGCAGTCTTATTGCACCTGTACGTAAGACTGAAGCTTGTTTTTCGTCCAAGGCTAAATGCAGTCTTATTGAAGAAAACTATTCGGTCGTTATAAGCTTAACTCGGGTTATCTCTTCTAACGAGCACCACTCCTTTCCTGAAGGTTGTTGACCCTGCCTCTTGCTTCACTTCGTCCGCCTATTCTGTGATCATTAACTATTTAAGCTACTTGACATTAATGTATTGTTACTGAGCGCAATTACTTTCGAGCTTCAACTCTTTCTCCTCTTTTCCTCTGTTCCTTTTCAACAGATGTTTTATGACCCAAGTAGTTCTACCGGCATTTATATTAACACTCAGACCTAAATTCAATTGGTTTTATTATTGTTGCAAAGGTCTTTTGCTTGGAAATCCTTACAAACATGTAGATCACATCACAAATTTGTGCACCTTTAAAAAAGTATTTTTTTATTCGGTAAAATAATATTCGCATTGGCTCTCTCGCGGTTCTCTAAGTTGCGTTAGTGTTCGTGTACGCTTGAGTGAACCCGCCGAATTCCTTCATGGTTTGTTTCCCACAGCTAAGGCGGCCAACGAGGTGCTTTCAAGTCCTTTTTAGATGTTAGCGCATGTATCGATCTTGTTTCTCTTATTGCATAATATTTCTACACGATATTTGCAATAAATTTGCTCAAACGTCGTCTCATTCTTCCTTAACCCTCGTCTTGGTAACGTCAGGAGATCTCGCAATAAATTAACGTTAACATAATTTAAGGGTGGTAAGTTTGGTCACTCTGACTTTAACATTTGTGTTAGTTATTCCTGAGGCGATAAACTGAGTAGTAATGCGAAATTTCCTGATTCAAACGTGACATTCTCAAACTGAAGTTTGATGTAATTAAGAAATATTTGCTCGCTTTCATTTTTGTTCATTTGAATTCAGGTAGTTTCGTGCAAATGAGAATATTTGTAATGCAGGAAGCTGGTCATAGATTCCGAGATTAAATCCATTGCTTCGAGATATGCCAATACTGATAACTCCTCCGCTTTGAACCTATACCGCAAGTTTTGCCTTCATCCTTCACGCGTCCCTGAGATGGGAACATGACATTGGAACGCTTTACATCATCACTTAATGATATGCAACTTGTAAACTGCGTCAGCTCTGAAATGGGCTCAGCGAGGGTTCACGTTCTCAAAAAAGTTTATCATTGATTGGATCCCTGTAGATGATTATATCGGTGGGGGGCTTGTAGACGATTATCGAAGGGGCTCCTTGCAGACGATTAGCGTAGAGGGCCGTTCGTATTATTCGACTCACTAAAAAAATTGGAAATCTTATCATTTTCCGGACCACACTTTCTAAATTGATTACAAACACTTTTTCCCACAAGATTTTTATAATCATCTGTAATTAAGCGTGAATGATAGAGGTTTCTAAGCAAATAATTACAACAATAATTTGTTCAATGAAACCAGTAATTCTGCAACAGTCTAACGAGCAGACAATGCTGATTGCATCATCTTTTGTACTACTGCGTGGAAGAAAAGTCGAGCATGACCATTCATATGTATAATATATATATATATGTATATAGATCTCACAGATAGTACGCTTGGGTGCGAACAGAAGACGCAATAACGAAAGCGTTGAGAGCTTAAAGGGACCGTCCCATTTCTGAGGAAAGTTTTCCCTATGGGTTGGATCTGCTTCAAATTTGGTACGTTTAATTATAATTTCTACCATTCGAGGTACGACTCCACCAACATTAAAGAATGTGTGTGTGCCAAATTTAGCAGTGGTTGACTGTAAAAAAATTTTTTACCGTTTTAAGGGGGAAATTCGGTGGTACAAAGCTGATAACCCTGCAATTGATTTACATTGAATTTAAAACCGTGTAGCACGAAATAGAGTAACAAGAACTTTAGGGAACAAGGAAATAAGAGAGAATCAGAC
The DNA here is from genome assembly GCA_014899125.1 of Orchestia grillus. Taxonomy (NCBI): domain Eukaryota; kingdom Metazoa; phylum Arthropoda; class Malacostraca; order Amphipoda; family Talitridae; genus Orchestia; species Orchestia grillus. Next base: position 37,137 of record VOMN01095690.1, read on the forward strand.
CCCTGTTTTCGCAGCTTCGTATCTCACTAGATTACTGCGAAACAAGAAAACCTTCAAGTGTATTGGGCACGGGAAGTCGCCCGTTTATTCTTTTACTTGAAGAGGAGACTTGTATCAGCAATTGAGAGGTCAACCAGATAGCGTCAACGCTTCCCAGAGCTTTTCGATAAATAGAAAAGATAAATGAATAAATACCGTTGATGGCAATAAAGGAAATATGCGGACTGATGAACTTCAATCTAATAGAATCCGACGCACATGATGCTGCAATTATAATAATCTTGTATACATAAGACATGCAATATTGGAGTATTTTTGCCTTATTTTTTGTTTGATACGAGAGGGAAAATGAACATTAAACTGGTTTTATTCATGAATTATTTTCCTTATCTGTTATCTATACCCGTACGAACAAACTGAACTCCATCCTTTACAAAATTTCTGCTGTACTATTTTCGGAATGAAAAGATTTAAATCAGTCATTTTAGCGCTAAATTTACCCACGAGTGGATAAAATTCTTCATTCCCCTCCAATTCCCCTTCTAATGTGCAAAATGCGTAGCCTTTTTTCCCCAGAGTTGCACCCTGTGGATTTCGGTATTTGAGGTGTGTTGAGAAATAAAGTTTTTACTTCAGGAACTGAGAAAATGGATACATGGATACACTGAATGCAAAACATGGATACATGGATACACTGAATGCAAAACTGAAGTCAGAATGTGACAAAATTGTCATTCGCTGCTCATGAAATGCATTCTAAAATCGCATTCAGCCGCTCGATACCCGCCATGTCGAATTCATACATCGCTGTGTAGATACATCAATAAAATATCATCCACGTATTTTTGCCTGTTTTGCACAATCAGCTCTCCAAAACATTGTTTGCTAATTAATGAGGTAATAAATTAAGTAATTAAATACGTAATCAATGAGGCAACATAGAGTAGAGGAATAACTTGATATTCTAATTATTGAACTTTTCTATATTTTTCTTCTTACTGCGATAGTGAAATAATGATCACCTCGAATATTCTAGCACAGGAAGCGGTTTAATACGATCAGTTTCCAACCAATACAATTTTAGCTGTCTTATTCTCAAGTAGTGGAAAATTGCCTCATCTAAGATTCCAGCTGAGAAAACATTTTGCTGAGACTCCCTTCTTCAAGAGTTATACATAACCATGTCATTGTTACTTGAAACAAGTTTTCACGACCTTAAAAATTAATTCTAAACTTTCCGGTGTGCTTTGCGTCGATTCAAGCGGCGAGGTTTTCCAAAAGTCGCCAGCCTGAGCAATGTCAAACGGTACTACGACTTGATGGAACAAGCCCGAACGTCCTAGCAGCAACAAAAATAATAAAACTTAGCATTAAATCTTGCAAATCAATTACTACCGTCGAGACCACAGGTTGTCCTTGAATTGATTCCATAGCAAAGGCATTATTTAACCAAAATCTCAATTTTATCTTATTTTTGGGCTAATCCCATAATTTCCCATTCCTATGTAACTGAATAAAATAAAAAGAATGCTAGGACTTCGATTTTGCCAAGGAGTTACCGAAATCGTTTTTTTTTTCCACATAGTACTCACAATACTTGTAATGCGCGCAAAATTCAAAATCAAAGTTTCCTAAGTTTTTTGGGAACTAACGGACATGTTCTATTATTTTAAAAAATGAGTTAGGAAATAACAGATAATTAAGTACCTTGAACAAAGTTCATGTTACCAGGTAGCTTTCAGTGAGAAATTGGCAGCCTGCTCTAGACAGTTTCCTGAGTGTGACTGTGATTTGTGAGCAAGGTACTAGTACTATCTTTCAATTTCACCCGTTCACTTCACATGAATGATAAAATTTGTTGATATGATTTTGAAGTCGTGGATCGGGAAAACAAAAGTAGAATACGACATATAGCGCAATAAAGACAATAAACAGGTACGAATGCTTCTGACGCGTTACGTAATGGCGATAAAACAATGCTTAACGCGCAGTACGCGAAAAAGCAATTATTCTTTCTCGTAAAAAAGGTCGTGATCTCGATCTTTATCTCCTTGAGTGGGCCCTGACTGCCTCTCTGTGTCGAGCGACAAGGCTGAGCCACCCCATTGAGATTTGTAGTAGCTGCGCACACTGACGGTAGTAAGCACATTCTTCATTGAACGACGCCTGCGACAGACTTGCCTCCCTTGCCCGTATCGGTGCTGCCCACACCTGCCGTGTCGCATCTACCGTCTTCTTGTCTGGCTTGAGCTCTGGGAGAGGTACTGTGAGCCCTGCTCAAATCGGCGAATAATTGACCGCCTTAACATTCCCCATGTGCTCTTGACAAAAATACGTCATCAACTAATGGGATGTATTTGATGTTGGCCAACTCGGAGGAGGGAGAAGTGAGGAACACCATTTGGTTTGGAGGACTTTTCCGAGTTCGAATTCCTGAGCGGTTATGAATTTCAGCATCAAATTTTGAGGTTTCAAAAACCTTTCTGTATTTTTTAATGGAAAGAGAAGAAATTTTGTTTTTTATGAAACAGAATTTCAATATACTGAATAATTTTCAATCGCCATTAAGGTTGAATTGAGCGGTTAGGTGCAGTTGTATTTCACATGCCCCGTGCCCGTTATTATACTTTAAATTGTATTTGGCATAATTCATTTCCGAAAAGAGCTGATAAATTCATATAGTCGTCAGTTCTTGCTTGTCTTTTACCTGTGTTTAATAATTTACTATCCGGTGGAGAAAGACCGCGAATGTGGTGGTCACTATAAATTTTATGACGTACGGGATATGAAAGTGGTTAGAACCCCACCACATGTATATTGAAACAATAATTCTTTAGTGAAACATTATGATAGCTTGAAGTGTGTTATAATTGTACATATATTGTGAAAATGGTGATTATTGTGCATTGTGCAGGTCCTGAAGGGTATGAGTATCGCAACGTTCTCCAAAGAGCGCCTCAAAAGCAAGTATGGTAGGAAGAAATCTTCGAGCCGTGCGGCTGCTACTGATGTTCGGAGTCTTCTGTGCACTCAACCCAGGTATGGAAAATAATTCTGAAGCGATTCAAGCCTCATCTTTGAAGCCCCTAAATTACATTATGCAAAATACAAAATTTTAAATTGTCTAGAAAGTGTATTCATTATTTCTGGACATTTGATAGTAAATTACGATGATGGTCACCTGCAGCTGTTTCCTTTTTTTGTCAAGAAAAGTTTTTCATTTTAATGCGTGCCTTGTCTGAAACGTAAAAACAAGCTTCACGTACCATTGAAATTTTTTTAGCTAATGCTCTTGAATTTCATGATTCGTATTTTTTGGCAATGGAGTGAAAGTGAAGCAAAATTTGAATATCTTAGTGGCAGCTACACGACGTTCAGAAAGTTAATTCAGTTTCCATCAATAGAACTTCTGTGGGGAGGAACAAGTTCCTAACTTCAAGCTGAAATGAATTTCATAGCTTGAACTCTTTCAATATAGAAGTACAATCGAGCTTCAGATGAGGCACCGATCAAGGACTCTTTTTCTCACTTACGACTATCTTCATTATTAACGAAGATTCAAACACGTATTTTTGAGGCTGTTCTGGTAGGATAAAAATAAATCTTTTGTTATGCTCGATAGGGTCGTTACTTTTATAGAAACAACTATTATTATATCCGTTGTTGCTATAGAAGTAACTAATTATCGCCGTATTACGAAAACGATTAACCCAGTACTGTAAATACCATAACAACATCTTTTTTTTATTACATAACCTTCATTAGAATGTTCAATCAAAGTTTTTGTTTTGAAGCATATAACCCTGAATTCGTGGCCCTCGACATCAATTAACGCTGCCATAGATGGCAGCGGAATAACTGAATTGAAAATATTGAAAATGTCTTAAGTAACCGAACCTAAATGCACGTCAAAATGGAAAAAATGAATTAAGTGATTTATACCGTAAAATCAACACTTTTCATAAATTTATTGTTTAATCTATAGAACTTAATTTTATGTTAACGATGAAGAAATGAGACGTACTGTTTCCTACTAAACAATCAGTACATTTGATCAGTATATCGCGCTTAATAAGTTTCTAAATCCTTTCAAGTCAAAATTGAGAAAAAGATATCCACTTATATCTATTGAGAAATCAGTGCACTTCATGAAGTATCCCCCTTTGCTCAGCTGGTTTTCTAATGGAAGCGTGAAATATTTATCTGACTTTCATGCCTTCAGGTAATAACGCGATTACGCTCGAGAATGATCAGTTCCTACCGTGAGATGTCAAGGAAACACGAGTAAACTCGCCTAAAGTTTCCCTAACCAAAAATCCATCAAGCATACTTGACTAAGGCAGGAAAATACGTTTTGGGTATAAAGCAATTTGACGCATCCTTGCCGGGGAAAAGATTTACCTCTCAATTAACTTCGCTTAATACCATATTGTACCTTAAGAGACGAAATTTCAGTGCATTGACTTTTAGAGGAAATCAATTCGCGCTTTTGAATGGAACACCTCTCATGCTGCTATTTGGATGAAATACCATCATTATTTCAATTGTAATTTCGACGACAAATATATTTTGAAAGGACCAACGCGTGATGTTCCTTCAGACTCAGGGGGAACTGTTAAGCTACCTCTGCTATAGGAAGGCCTTCGGGACTTCTTTCTTTGGTGCCTACTTTTCTTCTTAACAGTGTCCTGCTTTATTTGATAACTATTTTTATATTTTATTCCTCTCCTTTTACTTACTGTTTCTATAAACAGGGAATCCTGTGTGAGAAAACACTAGTGCATAATTTCTACGTCTTTTACAGTCCACGGCAGCTGGTTCCTCTCTTCCGCTCTCTTGAGATCGACTTTGATAAGTCTAGGAAGTCTTAGGCTAATTATTAGGTTAGTGCAAAAGTTGTTGCGGATTTCGTAGAGAAGAATTCAAAGTTACTTATATTGATATCACCTCTATTTCTATTGCTGACTGATAATATCATGAGGAATTTACTCCTCTTTCTTTCAGGCTATTAAGGAATCATTCACATTTCGCTCCATTATTTGCACCCATGTTCAACCCAACTAGAAAACATATCAGACATGCTTCACTCGTCGAGTTTCATAGAGGTTCCAGTGCAAGGGCTGCAGTACAAAACGTTCAACGTGCATATGGAAATGATGCTGTGAAGAAGAGGACTTGCAGACGGGGGTTTTCTCGTTTTCATAAAAGGAATTTCAACTTGATAGACGAAGTTAGAGATGGTCGCCCAAAAAAGCTTGATTTGGAGCTGTTGGAAGCCGCTGCTCTCCTAGAAGAACTTGAATAGGAGGTTTTACACCATCCATCATATTCTCCCAGCCTCACCCCTTCTGTTTATCACTCATTTCGAGGATCTCAGAACCATTTAAATGGCCTTAAGTTGACATCACGGGAAAAATTTGAAAATGAGTAAGATTCATATTTCACATTAAAATCTAAAGAATTTTACAAACGAGGCATATATAAACTAGTTGACAGATGGAATCAGGTCATAGAAGCCCAAAGAAGTTATTGTAACGGATAAATTGTTTAAAAACTAACAATTTTTGCATTTTCAAAATTGAGTTTACAAATCGGCAAAAACTGTTGCACCAACCTAACAACTGTTAATAGTAATAATAACACCTATTCAGGCGCTGCCTGCTACTGCGTGCCTCGAGACTACGGACTGGGGAGCGTGGTGTGTGTGGACACCCCTCAGCACTGTGACTTGCTGGGGCCCCTGCCTCCAGTAGGGAGGGAGCAGCTCCTGGTGGTCACGTCTGACAAAGCAGGCCAGCGGTGGAAACAAACTTTTTATTCGTGGACGACAGTGAACAATGGTAGGTGTTTTCAATTCATTTTGCACGAGAAATTCAATGTGAGTACATATGATGGAAACATGTATTTTTTAACGATACTATCGAGGGGGAGCGTACAGGAAGGTGTCCGTATCTTTTCTACTGAAAGGATGTTTTATCCTATTCCTTTAATATTAGTTTTCTATAGCGAAATGCAGAAAATCGATTGAGGGTCTTGCCTAACAATTTGATATGGTTGAACCTATTTGATTTTAAGGATTTTTGTTCGAAGAAGCGATAAGTGCGCCCTATACGAAATTTGTTCTCGCCGTTATTTTAAAATGCCGTACCCATATTACTTCGAATCGTTTGAGGTTTTAAAAATATAAGTTTCACTCTCAAATCTATGTTCGAACATCGAATGAAGCCCTTATTTTGCTCAACGAAAATTTGTTAGATTTGAGATGTTGTTAATCGTTGGATTTGTGATGTTGTTAATGGCGTTAGATTTAAGATGTTGTTAATCGTTGGATTGGAGATGTTGTTAATCGTTGGATTGGAGATGCTGTTAATCGTTGCATTTAAGATGTTGTTCATCGTTGGATGTGTGATGTTGTTAATCGTTGAATTGGAGATGTTGTTAATCGCTGGATTTGAGATATTGTTAATCGTTGGATTGGAGATGTTGGTAATCGTTGGATTTGAGATGTTAATCGCTGGATTTGAGATGTTGTTAATCGTTGGATTTGAGATGTTAATCGTTGAATTTGAGATGTTAATCGTTGGATTTGAGATGTTAATCGTTGGATTTGAGATGTTAATCGTTGACTTTGAGATGTTAATCGTTGAATTTGAGATGCTAATCGTTGAATTTGAGATGTTAATCGTTGAATTTGAGATGTTAATAATTGGATTTGAGATGTTAATCGTTGAATTTGAGATGTTAATCGTTGAATTTGAGATGTTAATCGTTGTTTTTGAAATGTTAATCGTTGGATTTGAGATATTTTACAGAACTTCAGCAATGAACGCATTAAACATGGCTTGGTTAGTGTACTGGTAACTTCCTTTCTGCGCACTTCTTACATTCAAGTGAGATGAATAATTTGTTCTAACAAACCTGCATAAACTAGGTAATTAGTTACAGCTTCAACTAACAGTATCGCGCGTTACTGTGCTGCTTCCAAAACTTACGCCTTTTTTGGATACTCGTATCTTGAATGGTACTAGTATCCTTTTTTATTTATTTTTCCCGCGTACTTTCTCACTATTAATTTCGGTTTACAACGACCGCTGACTTTCATCCGCGATTCCCACATATTCTGGCGGTCTAACGCCCCAACTAACGTCACTGGGCCATGTGCAGCGGGCGCACCCGGGCAGGCTCAATATTTTGATTTGAACTCCAGCTTACACCACAGTTTTTTCTACTAACTAGTATATTTATTCTATGCAATTGCGACTTTTTTAATCGTATCCGACTTTCTTCCGGGCGTCCCTGGTACGAGGATCAGCTACAGCGAGATCGATGGTCGAACGCTGTCATTAATTACATATATTATAATATCTTTAGCGCTCCCCTGCGAAGGGTCGCAGTCACCGGGACTCAAAAATTAAAGTAACTTCAAAATCAAAAGAATTAGAGATGATATAGGTTTACAGGTTGAAAAATCTCAAAGAAAATTAATGGGTCAAGTAAACATACTCATAAATAATGAATAATATCTCGTCAGACATAGCTAAGAGTACTGGTTCTTCTAGGCTTCATCTCCTCTAATCGTCTTATTTCATTCGATGTATCTCCTTTTCAGTCGGTTCTCTTTTTCTTCTTCGGGATAAGTTTTTGTTGAAAAACACCCCAGTGGCCAATGCGCGTGCGTCAATTTGCTTTTAATAAAACACACGAGCATTTTGAGGACAAGGTATGAGTGCTCGAGAAAAAATGAGCTGCAGTAATTCACAGGTGGTTTGCTTCCATCCGCGGAGCGTCAAGCATGAAAGCGCCGGGTTTTGAACTCACCCATGGTGATGTGTGTATAGTACAGTTGAAAAAGGAATTGATATCTCTACTCGCTGCGGCTCATACTGCTCTGCACAGCCATTTCTCTACAGCTCAAATCACTGGGCCAATTCGATTGCCTGAAAAATATTGTTTTTCGGGGGTAAATCATAGCTGCACCAAATAAACAATCGGTATTTGCGGTAAATGAACATATTTCTACAGCAGAAAATATAAATAATTTTTTACTCTTCTGCATCCGTTAACAACAGCCACTGGCGGGTGGGTGTACTCCAGTCACAAAAAACATAGCGCAATACATAGCTACATAATGTAGGTTAAGATTCGTAAACATAAAGATTTGTACAGTAGAGCTACATAAATGACACGACGACGAGGCCGCCAAATAGTCGCTCAGGTGCTTTCCAGGTGCCCCGGAACCCCCCGAGCCTCTCACGGAGTCAGCCGCATCAGGTGCTCAAGATGAATCTGAATCAGACTCTGCAGCTCCCAGGACTGACTCACCAATTCCAGGAGCTGAACCTGGTGCACCGGTCGCTGACTCTGGTGCTCCAGGAGCTGACTCTGGGGCTTCAGGAGCTGACTCAGGTGCTTCAGGAGCTGACTTTGGTGCAGCTGACTCCTCAAGGTTTGCTGAAGCAGAAGTGACGCTGAGTGCAGACCGCACCAAACGGTACCAGACGGTCGAGGGCTTCGGAGGCGCCTTTACTGACGCCGCGGCCCTCAACATCCTGAGCCTGCCGCAGCAGCTGCAGGACTGCATCGTCAGGTCAGGGGTGCCATTCTGAACGGTGCAAACCTTCTGAACGGTGCAAGCCTTCTGAACGGGTGCAAACATTTCGATATTGTTATTGCATTGCTAAATTCTTAATTTCTATTATTATATGAATGATTACGTGAATAGCTTGCAAACGTTGTATCCCAAGACGTTACTGGTACGTTGCTTTGCAAAATATTTAATTCTATCAAACAAGCTTTTCCGATAAAGAATTAGTCACCTACTACTACTATAGTGTATCACCTCGAATAGCACGAATAGTAGCGGTAATTCTGCACAGCATCAAGTCTATAAGTGTTCTAATGTATACCTGGTCGATTTTATACCACTCTTGCATCGAATGATCTTGTGGTGCGGCCACGGTACGTGGACGACCATTTCGATGTCTAACTTGTCCTTTTAGGAGCTCTCGCGAATTCTCTATTGGGTTCATGTCTGGGGATTTGGCTGGCCAATCTAAATGCCTGAAATATCCTGAATGATTGCCATGCTAATTCATGACGGTTCTAGTTAGATGCACCCGGCAGTTGTCATCCTCGAAAGGAGCTCAGGAAACAAAATGTAACTAATTTTTCACAAACGCAGCTTTGCTCATCTTTGCCATTCGTTTGCCATTTTCCATTCGAAAAGTCCGTTTCACCAAGCATATTAATGAAGTTATTAATGCAAAGTTACGCGACGGGCGGGGCAGCACAAAAATAGGATGTTGTCGAAGTTTAAAAAAAAGAAAATATTTTGTATCGAACAGTTTTATTAGAAAAGTGTACCCACATAGGTATTGTTCAGGTCAAACATCATTGTCCATTCTAAATACAAAAACAAAAATGCCAAAAAACAGAATGTTTCGGTCCCGTTGATTAACTTCATTTATTGAAAACCCTTTTTGGAGCATAGGACAGGCAATAGGATCAGGTCACTTAGGTTTGTCTCTTGTATGTAATGGAGACTGGTGTCCCTCACGGGTTTTTGTTAGGTTAACTCGGCTATAAATAAGCCTTCGAGACTTCTACCTTTCGTGCCCGCTATGGTTCTTACAATTTTCACTTCTACTTCGCTTTTCCTTCTTTGTCTTTTCATTCTATTCGTTTTACACTTGTTCCTATGCGAAGGATATCCTGTGGGGAACATTCCTTATGCATAGATTTCCTTATTTTCATAGTTCACACTAAATGTTGCTATCTTTTCGCTCTCTTTAGTTCATACATCAAATGCATACGGAGCTTTACACTTACTGATAATCTAATCTAAAAATCTTATCACAGAATGAACAATTAAGGTATAGAGCGAGTCGAAATCGCTCCTCACAACCAGCAACATTTAATTCACTATGAGAAGATGCGGCATGGTTAGCATTAGCAATGCAAATGAGGTGAATCGCAGAAATAAAACTAAGACTTAATTTAAAAGATTTCTAGATCTAAACAGTGAAGCAACACTTCTTTTAGCCAACCCTTTAAACCAAAGATGAATTTGAAATTTTCACCTAGTATACAAGTACGTTAAGCTGCCCTGCGCTAGAGTATATTGAATTGGGATGTACTGAACTAAAGTGAGCTCAAGAAGAGTACAATGAACTACAGTACACTGAACTAGAGTTCGCTGAACTAGAGTACTCTGAGCCAGAGTACATTACTCTAAAGTCTCGAACTCTCAATTGAAAGAAGAAACTCTCCGTGTTTGCCAAAATCTTCAGATAAAAATAATTCTTAATGTATTTAGTTCAATGTGTCAATCATCCTTATGTACGAAGGGAGGTTCCTGCGCTTTGCACTTCCGTTTGCTCAGAGGAAAACAAACCCTTATTACTGAAGTTCAGCCCTAACGTGTGTGTCATTAGTTTGAACAAGTAGCATCTTACTCCTTGATGATATGAGTCACAAAAGCCAAAATTTAATCTACAATAAATCAAAATTTACTATTGTGCGAAACGCTGGCTGCAGACGCATGAAACAATGAAAGAAAGGGAAAGATAATCTATTCCGAAAGATGCAATCATTTCACATGCAACGCATATTTCAATTCGAATTTGAAACCGCACGACTACACAACTTTGAAACTAAATGAGCAAAACCCTGTCAAGATTTCCAGTAGTGATTTTCCCTTTGCTCGAGCGTCATTTTAAAAGGACCGGGGTTGCCTTCGCTTTAATTAGCTGAAGTTGAGCCTTGGCTTGCAGGTCCTACTTCAGCGACGATGGCCTCCAGTACTCCATGGGCCGAGTGCCCATCGGAGGGTCCGACTTCAGCGTCCGGCCCTACACCTACGACGACCTCCGAGCAGGACGGACTGACGAAAGCCTCGACAAGTTTTCCCTGCAAAGAGAAGATTTCCTCTTGAAAGTAGGCTCGAAGTTGAGGAGCTATCTTTTCGAAAGAAATTTCGCTTATTAATGCAGGGTGTTCGTGAATTCCGTATGGACCTTCTATGTTTGTACTTTATCCGTATATTTTGCACGAAAATGTCGCAAATAACATAAGAAAACTTGATGAGTGTATGTTTGATATGATATATAAAATTAGTTGTACGCAGTATTTTGAGCAATTTTCCTACCTGGAAATTGCCATTTTTTAAAATCTAATGACCTAAGGATTCAAGAAAATAAAAATTACGTAACTTCTTGGACTGGCTAAAATAAAAACTTGTTGTCGTACGAAAAATGTCTAGAACTGATTACAATGAAATAATTTTACGGGTGCTGTATTTTCAAACTGTTGGAAAAACTTAAAGACCGGAAGGATTGGCGACATAAGACGACGTCAGGTAGACCATAACCGAAGTTTTGTATCTATAACCGAAACTTTGACGCATGTCAAATAAATCTCATCAGGGTTTATTTTCCTAGCATTATTTAATAATTTTACGGGCATGGATCTTGGAAAGGCATAATTTGTTTAAATTGCACGCCGCCACTTTACAGGCACCCAAAATGAATGATGTAGTAAAAGTTTAATCGTTACTTTACAGAGTTTAGTTTAATCCACTTTCTTCTTTAACACCTCGGACTGAATTTCTCCTTCAATCACCTCTCGAACAGCTCCCTCTGATCGCCGCCGCCACCAGAGCTCGCAATGCCTCGCGCCCCCTGAAGCTGGTGGCGTCGGCCTGGTCAGCCCCCGCTTGGATGAAAACTGGACCTCGAATTGACGGCAAAGGCAAACTGCAGAGACGATACTGGGGCGTCTGGGCGCGCTACATCGCCAGGTGAGAGGTGGAGCTAAAGCGCGAGACGCATGTAGAGTGTGAGCTAGAGACGTATGTGGAGTGTGAGCTAGAGACGTATGGGGAGTGTGAGCTAGAGACGTATGTAGAGTGTGAGCTCGAGACGTATGTAGAGCGTGAGCTAGAGACGTATGTGGAGTGTGAGCTAGAGACGTATGTAGAGTGTGAGCTCGAGACGTATGGGGAGCGTGAGCTCGAGACGTATGTAGAGTGTGAGCTCGAGACGTATGTGGAGCGTGAGCGCGAGACGTAGGGCGTGAGCTCGAGACGTGGAGTTTTAACTCGAAACGTAGACCGTGATCTTGAGACGTAGAGGTGTAGAGTGCGAGTTTGATGCTGGTGTTCCCTTGCCGCTGTGGTGAAGACCTGTGAATTTTTGAGAGTTGAAAGCGGTGGACGTCTGCTCACGTACTTCCGACCTCGATTCCTGTCACACTGTGTGGAAAAAATTCGAAGTGAAACCGTGAATGGTTGAAATAATCGCCGGAAAATTACCTTTTGTACGCATGCTTTAGAAATTTGTGTTCTACCTCACTGTTGAAAAAATTGGTTACACAAACTTTGCATTTTAAGCCAATATTTGACGAATATTTGCATGCTTTCTTTCAGTTAACACAAAAAGGATAAAAACGTTTCACTAATCAATTATTGAATTAATCTAATGTTGGTTCGAGAGACTGTACGGGAGTGAGACCGAAAATATGAAGTTGAAACATTGAATGTCCATATCCGTGAGAGGAATAATTATCTACTTTCTACCTAGGTTCAAGTTAAAGTAACTAATATGTAATTGAATTTCACTAGTTTTACATAACTTTTCTGGTGCACTGTTCATGACACAGTTACTATAAACGCTATTTCACCCAATATAACATCACAACGTCGGTGTTTCCTTGCCAGGTGACACAGGTCTCGTTTATTAGGAGTGCCTTTAAAACCTCATACGTGCACCTTTGTACTAATATGCATCGATATAAATGTCAAAATTCTGGTGCTTTGTATGGGCACGAAATTCAGGTGTAATTCATGTTTTAAAAATGAAGAAATATTATTAAAGCATACACATACTTCACGATTCTATAGCTTCGAAGAAACAGGATCTGTCAATTTTCTCAGAAGGAAGAGTTCAACTATATATGTAGCTATAGCTGGCAAAATGCCGAATAATCTTTCTCGCCAACATGTGTTACGGAGTTTGATTTTACAGCCTCACTCTTGGAATCTTTTACTTCTGACTTATTATAAAATATAAACGAAAAACACTCCACACATACAAGAATAACTTAAAACTTAATAGGCATAAGACTCATATTTTAGCCACCGCTTAACTTTAACAGAATAATCAAACTATAGCAACATTTCTGTATGCGAGTGAAATGCGAAGCTTTAGCCCAAATTGGCCGAAAGCAGAGAGTGCAGTAAGAAGCATCACGCCCTCATGCAGGTTCTTGAAGGAGTACCAGACGCGGGGAGTGGATTTCTGGGCAGTGACGGCCCAGAACGAGCCGACTGACGGCCTCATAACTGACTTCCCCTTTAATGCAATGGGCTGGACGGCCCTGGAGCAGGTGTGTGGCCCTGGAGCAGGTGTGTGGCCCTGGAAAAGGTGTGTGGCGCAGGTGTATGGCCCTGGAGCAGGTGTGTGGCCCTGGAGCAGGTGTGTGGCCCTGGAGCAGGTGTGTGGTCCTGGAGCGGGTGTGTGGCCCTGGAGCGGGTGTGTGGCCTTGGAGCAGGTGTGTGGCCTTGGAGCAGGTGTGTGACCCTGGAGCAGGTGTGTGGTCCTAGAGCAGGTGTGTGGCCCTAGAGCAGGTGTGTAGCCCTGTAGCAGGTGTGTGGCCCTGGAGAGGGTGTGTGGCCCTGGGGTGGGTGTGTGACCCTGGAGTGGGTGTGTGGCCCTGGACTGGGTGTGTGGCTCTGGAGCTCCCGAGGGGCATTTCATTTGAGTGGATTTAACTGAAGGGATTTTTTAAGAGCAGTTAATAATACTCGTAACGAATGGGAGTAAGCCAGATGTTCATATGAGCTTCATTGATGAATATATTTTAATAAAAATATGATTCATCACTCGTTTTGTTTTAAAATCAGAACAGAACTTATGGAATACGTTGAATTTTCAAGGCTCTTCGTAACCTTGATACATATAAGCTAATTTATTAACCCTGGAATGGTTACCTTAATTCTAAGGTTACGTGAAGGAGAGACTCTTAGTCTGAACCCCACAGGAAAGAAATCGGAGGCGGACTACGCCGGATGAGAAAGCCAAGGTGACCCATCCAGCGCTGTCGTCGTAAACTCAACTTCCGGTATTTAAATGCGAGCGTTTTTCAAACTTGCCTTCAAATTAGGGGGATCCGGAAAAATTAACCCACTAGGGTTTTCTAAATCGAAAACTGATCATTCATAACTTTTGAGTGTCGACCTCGTTCGATTAGCCACCAAGTACATACAAAAGTTCTAACTTCACAGCCTAGCTTCAAATACATCAAGGATAAATCTGTGGTCTATAAATTATAAATAAGACATTTTTTGCAGGCAGAGTGGGTGGGACAGGCTCTAGGACCCACGTTGGAGGCCGAAGGCTTGGAAGGCACTAAAATTTTCGTGCTCGATGACAACAGGATCGCACTTCCTCACTGGATCGACGTGGTGTGTATGCATCTACAGATTTTTCTTCAGTAACATGCTCACCATACGCTACGTTGTCTTAATAGTGTTATCTCTGTTACGCCTTTACTTTCCTATGCTATCTAATTTAACACAGTTAACATAGGGTCCACATAACTGACTGAGAGATCCATATGACTGACCCAGTGGTCCACATGACTAACTCAGGTGTTCAATGGTGCATTGCAGATGGCGTCCGTGAACAACACCCTGAGCTACGTATCAGGCGTTGCTGTTCACTGGTACATCGACTTCCTGGTGCCGCCTTCAGTGCTGGACCGGACGCACGAGCTGTACCCTCACCTGCCCATACTCTACACGGAGGCTTGCACAGGTGACGCCCAAAAGCCCATTTTGGGGTTTTAATTGCAGTTAGTTAGATTTCTTTCGTATAAATGAAATTGAATCGTTAAATTGTTGTTAACATGCCAGGAATCTGAAATTGCATGGCTGCTTGAATATATATGCCAAGATTGAGTATAATTTAGGTCCGTAGTATTTCACACACGAACGGTAAATTTTAAAATGGATTCAGCATTCATTGAAATTAGTAGTACGAACCTGACATGAGTAGCAAATTTTTTCATAGCCTCGTACAAATCCATCGTAAGTTCTAATGAGATTCATGAATTACTCATTGCAGCTCAAGCCAGCCATGTACGGCCTCACCGAAAATTCTGTCTCCAGCAAGAAGTTTCTCCAGCTGTTGAGGCATGAAAATCGCACGTAGGACTAAATTCCTTATTCTAGTATTACGAATAAGCCTTTTACTTACAAAAATTGCTGCCCACCTGCGAATTTCCAATTATTTTTACTATTAGCGACCTAATTGAGCTGACAAGGCTGGAGTTCGATGCAACGTCAACTGCAAATAGTCGCAAAGAATACGAATCGAAACAAAAATATTTGTATAGCAGAATCTTCGATTTCCCACCAGAAAACACGCGACCACACATCGCTCGTCCCACAAGTGAAGAGGTTCTTGACTTTTTCGTTGAAAACTAGTACCTCATCCTCAATATTCTCCTGACGCTTCTCGTATGGAAACAAGTCTTTCCGAATTTCTGACTATTAACAGTTCACGTGAATACAACAAGAGATTGAGTTGAATTTTCAAGCGTTTTTCATGTTCTTTTACGAATAGTACGTACAAACTTATCAATTGCGGGAAATCGTGAATGAGTAATCAGATTGTGCATTGAACAAAATTCGTTTTTTCAATTCTTTTTGAACAAACTTCAATATAACGTACGTCTCGGTGAGATAAACACATTTTACTATATTTAGGTGAGTTCACAAATGCTTAGTTTAAAACTTTTTGAACGTATCTGTAAGAAAATAAGAAATCAAAGTTAGAACAAGTTTATTGTTATGAACGAACAATTCAGAATTTGAAGGCAGGTTAGGTTATCATTCACAGTATATACGTGTTAGAATTACCGCCCGTCTGATGTGATGCATGCGTGGAAGCTCCGACGCAATGAGTACTGAAGTTCCTGGTTTCTTTGCATGTCTTCTTCTGCCATAATAATAAACTTGCTCTAACTTTTATTTCTTATTTTCCAAACGATACGCACTAACTTTCAAGTCCCGTAACTTTTTAACTAAGCATTTTCGAACATGCCTCCATAGAGTAAAATGTATTTATTTCATCGAAACAAACCTAACAGTGCAATTTTTTCATAGAATTCTGAAAATGAGTAATACACTCGATCACGATTCTATAATTTCTTCCTGTTGGCACTGAGACATTGGGTTACCAATAAACTATTCAAAAAGTAAAGAGAGCTTGATCATCAGACATTTTATGGAAATGATGTCGAGTGATATGGAAACGAGAGCTAAAAATGTGAACTTCTGTTTATGTGAACGTGTTCTTTGCCTAATGTTATTTTCATTATCTATCAGTGTGTGTTTGTGAGCGAATGCCTATACTTTTTAATTATTGCCCTTTAATGGAACTCTTTTCATTAATATGAAGCCACTCACCTTAAGTTTGACCGAAATACAGGCCAGTGGCCGTGGCAGCCACTCAAGGTGGTCCTGGGCAGCTGGCAGCGAGCTCTGTACTACCTCGACGACATCATTGACGTGAGAACATCAATTAGGACTGAGTTAAAAAATAATTGTCTGAACTCATTTTTTTACTCAATTGGTTCATGTTAACATAATTATCGAGGTTCCACGTGAGAAACTTGATATAAATTAAGAAATAATTTTTCCCTGACTCTAATAGGATTTTTATTTTGGAGCCCAAATAATAATTTTTTTAAGAAGGGTAGAAAATCAAGATTCCAGAATTAAGCTCGAAGATTATGGTGTACGAGCTGTTCGACATACATGTAGGGGCCTCCGAGAACTGCAGGGAACTCGTAAACAATTCTTATTTAATAAAACTAAGTGGACCCTACTGCTGAGCTCTAGGTGGTTCTGTAGAGCGCTGGGTCATACCAATGTTTATTATTTGACAATCGATAATGAACTAGAAAATACAGGACTGCATAGGTTCCAAACATTCAAAAAAAATTATAGGTAAATGCTGTTGAGGAATCGGCGACGCACATAGCGTGGGTTTTTACATGGCAGCCTTGAAGAACATTTCTCCTGTGAATATTCAGTCGCACTCTGTGTCACCCACAGAGTTCTGAACAGTTTTTCCAAAAAGAATCTAGTCTTTTCGACTGCTTTCAGCCGTAATTTTAGGACTTTATTCACAATTCTATTGAGTGTTCTGCAGTACTTACAAATTGAATTTGATTTGCACCTCTGCAGTCTTATATTTACTGCTTTGTTTAAGCTGGCATTGTCATTATTACATTTATTCCCTCATGTGAGGGAATTAATTAAGTTCTCATTGTGATTTAAGGCCAGAGTAAAAATAGGATTATTCAGCGATTATGTACACTTAAAGAATACTTTGTACAGCACTGCAAAATTCACTTGTCCGCTTGATTTTGCGAGAATATAATGCATTCACTGCACACCTCTGACGAGTTATTTTATTAAGAATTTCATTATTGCCGTGAGCAGACGCTGAACCACTGGTCGGTGGGGTGGATTGACTGGAACTTGGCCCTCGATATCAAAGGAGGTCCGAACTGGGCCAAGAACTACGTGGATGCGCCGGTTATCGTCAACGCGGCAAGTGACTTTTGGGCATCGACTAGACAGCGAAAAATTACCTGGGTTGAATAAAATAGGAACTCGATTTTGAGGGGAAGCTAGGGATTGGATCGGAAAGTATCAAACAAACTTCTTAGCCGTGATATTGGATTGGATGAAAAGTTCCCTTGGTTTTACAGGGAGTCCTTTTTTACAGGGAATCACCTTAGTTTTACATGCGAGAGAAGTCCCCTTGGTTTTACAGGGAGTCCCCTTTTACAGGGAGTCCCCTTGGTTTTACAGGCGAAAATCGAACAGACCTCTTAGCCCCAAAAAAAACGGGTCGACAACGAAATTCCAAATATACTGAAGTTATACAGCTTCGTGAATTAGTAAACTATGGTCGTTCAAAGACAAATTACAATGGTTAGATTAGCACTCTTTTGTTGGTGCTTAGAATATAGAATATATGATAGTATCTCGATCTATCTTTAATTTCAGACATTGGTTGAATATCTGATAGATGTTTTTGTGCCAATAACTATATCATTCTTTCTTTCAGGATTAAATCAAACTTATCCGAAACCATACCGGCAGGTACGCCAAAAGTCTAACTAAAAAAGGGCACTCGCGATGGTTGTATTAAATTGCACGTTAGTTAGGCAAAACTTTTTCATCGTGAATTTAAGTTTCTTGAAATTGAAAGTACATTTCTTTCCAGGCCGTCCGTGAAGTTTACAAACAGCCTCTTTTCTACGCCACCGGTCACGTGTCTAAGTTCGTCCCTGAGGGGAGCGTGCGTCTGGGGGTGAAGGCCACCAACTGGCCCACGACGATGCGGGTTGTTGCGTTCGAGAGGCCGGACAACTGCACCACTGTGGTCATCATCAACAAGTGAGTTACGCTGCGGCGGCAGCGAGGGTTGCCTCTAACTCGTAATTTCTATGAAAGTAAGCTTCAATGAGAACTTCTGCAAATATAGAAGAAATATTCTGAGTGTTGGTAATTTTAGAGACCAACTTCAAATCTTGAACTGGCAAGTACTCCTCAATGATAAGGTCATAAATCCCATTTGAGCTTCTCAAAAACTATCCTTCAATTGGCCTTAACTTTCACTAATTTTTCTGATCACATCCCACTCATCTCACTGCACAAAAACTTGGTGCGTAAGATTTTTTAGAAACGAAAAAATCGAAGGAGAATTTTGAAGGGCCTATAATTGCGTGTACTACGAAATATCTATGAAAAATTAAACAAGAGACAAATTTTTTAAGAGTTTTTCTACCTCACCACACGCATGTAAATATTTCAGCATTCGCAAACGAAATAGTAGCAATTATTATTATTAATGATTCATTGCTAAATATTGTAAATGAACAACACATTCAATGCGTATTAAAATGAACATCCGCGTTGTAACAATTATTACAAGGTATAAAAATTTCACTGAACCTCTAAGGTTACATGGTAGACTGTTAGTACATTTGAAACAAAAATCCTTGAAAATTATGAAACATGCGTCGTCTAAATTAAACCATTGACGGCAAATTAATATTTAATTCGCATACGAACCTAATTTTATATCACGTACATGCATGAAAGAGCTTAAATATCAATGAAGTCGACGAATGTATGAGCTTATCGGTAGGTAGTTGAATTAAAATTGGTGATGCCTGACATGATGTAAAAAAAATATTACCGATGCTCAAAACTTATTTCAAACACCGTGAAATATTAATTCGTTCCTATCAATTAAAAATTAGAAAGAGTTGTTTTGGTTTTTAAAATTTAATCATCGATGATGTTATTATACTTCAAACTTCAAGAATTACACTGCCGAGGCTCAGTGAGAAAAGATCGCGGCAAACGATGGTCTACATTGCAATGACCTCCCAAAGAAAACAAATTTTTTGATCAATACCTGCGATAAATTACTTGACTGTGCTGGTGAGCAGGAAGAGGTCGCCAGTTCGGCTGGAGGTGCAGGACCGAGGAAGAAGCAGTGGAGTCATCGAGCTGTCGGCGAGCTCCTTCTCCACGCTCCTGTGGTGCTGAAGTGGCGCAGAAGTGGCGTTCCTGTGGTGCTGAAGTGGTGCTGAAGTGGCGTTCCTGTAGTGCTGAAGTGGCGCAGAAGACACAAAGTTTGACCGGCATGAGGCTCACAGTAAAGAAAAGCGCCTCACGGAAATATTTTTGTTAATTAAAGGCTAGAAAATTAAAGTGACCGACGTGCAGTTTTCGCACTTCTAATTGTCGGGGGGTTGATGTCAAGGGGAACTTTCATGGTGATTATATGTTTATCCTCCCCACAGAAAAAAACATTTCTTCCCAGTACTTTCCAGTAAATCAAAAATAGAATTCCAGACTAGATGTGCTCATCAATGGGTGTTGTATTGCGAATATTCCGGTAGTTCATTTTAGTTTTGCCACTTGCTATATTTATTCCACTGAACTCCTACTACCCATACCTGTTGCCATTTACACCTTGCGCCTAAAATGGTACCTAGACTGAATTTAATTTTGCCCGAAAATATCCATTAGCGAGCTGGAGACGATCCCTACACTAACTAATACTTGCACAATTCAATACTTTCGTGAGTCTGACAGCTTCGTGGCTGTGCAGAGGAGTATTGATCAGAAATGGAATTATTAATTATGCGTGTAAAGCACTAGTTCCAGTCAAGTTATTGGACCCATGAAAAACTTGTTTCACTTCTTGAACTACTGTTACTGATTTAAATTTCAGTGTAACATTGTACAATTTTCTAATGTTTTAACAGAATGCAAACGCAAAGGAGAAAATTATTTTGATTCACGAAACTACTTTTAAAAGTTTCCTTACAGAAACGTTTCACAGCAAATATATTTTTTCTCGGCGTACTTGCAGTTGACTGTTTGGTAAAATAATCTTATCATTGATGATAACCCACGCACCATACACTTACAATACCGCATTTTATCTTTTGTCATTTAGGATACTCCTCCAGTCGAAACTAGTCAGAGTTAAGATCATTGTACGTAGCAAAGGGAGAGCAAGTTTATAAAAATGATACGTATTGTATAGGCCATTCTATTGTGAGTACGTTCTAATGTTGGGATTTTGTAGAATATCATACTTGCAGATGTTTCCTCCCGCTGTTCACTAATCTTTTCATGATTTCTTGCTTGCCTTGATTGTGTTTTATTGCTACAGCTCCTTGGAACATTCAACTCGCTGATTTATTAAAAATTCGCTCACTTCATTACAGTCAATCAGAAGCATCGCAATAAGACGCACCCGTGTTTATAGCGCGGCAAAATGTGTTAGGACAGAGCCAATAACCACATTTTATGAAATGATGCCCGTACCTCCTTATACTATCAAGCAACCAATAAATGCGTTTCTGTTTTCTTTATCAGTATAGGTAATTTTAAGAAAAATAAAAGTGGATACCATATCTAATTATATCCATCCTATGTTTATCTGTCGCAAACGCGAAAGAGTCCAATATTACCGATTCAAAGGCGTTTTCATTTCTCTTATCTGTATACTACACTTGCACGACGTGGCTATTTTCACTTCGATATTTATACTTGCACTTGGATATCCGATTTTGCACATGCACTTGGATATTTCGACTTGGATCTTTATACATGAACAACTTAGATATTTATCTACACTTGCATGACTATTTGCCACCTATCCCTCCTCATTTTAATGCCATATGTCACCCTATATCGTACAAATCAGTTCTACTCTGTGCATAGAACGTCCGACCTGAAAGTCAACTTTCACTTTTCGAAAATACTTATCGCAATTGTTTGAATGAATGAAATTTTATCCAGACGAATTTGATGATTATTTCTGAGAAACATCACGAGGCAATATTAGGAGACCGTAACACTTCTCTAGCTCGAGTAAGGTTCTCTTCCCGCCCAGGTCTTATCGTATTTCTTCGTTTGGTGAGAGAGAAGAGTGTGAAGACCACTTGAAAAAATTTTCTGCAACTTGTCCGACTGAAGAATTTATGCAGTATCCTTCTTAGCCCCATGATCCAAATTTCATGTTCGACCCAGAGCAGATGTTCCAGAAAGGATCATTTACTGAATCATAAACTTGTGTTGCGAACAATAAAAAATTTGCTCATGTTGAGTGATTTTAATTAAAAACCCTCGACTCATAATAATCCTACCTAGAGTTGGTAGGTTTACCATCAGTAAGTGTGAAGAGGAATCTTTGGATCGCTTTTTGGAACTCAAAAGTAGAAAGTAGTGAAACACAAACTGTAGGAGAAAGGCTTTATTAAAACTAACCGGCAAAAACCTTAAGTTGATGAATGTCACTTCAATGCTTTCTCAAATACAAGTGGAAACAATGAAAATAGGTAATTAAATATATGGTGAAGAAGTTTAAAGAGTCTGTCAACAGAAGTATTTGTGCAGGATGCTTCGACAAAACTCAAATTTTTAGGACCGCCTAAAATTAGTCTCTTTGGCACCCATGAAAATAATTTCTGAATGTTCAATTCCGGTTGACTTCATTCATGGTAGCACGGTTGACTTCAAACAATTTCAGTGCATGACTCAGGTATATTCCGTAAGACTTCAATATTCATACTAACAGGTGAATTGGTTAGCGTGATGAAGGCCACTCCAATACCATGCTACCCACCGAGCCAGCGGCAATTTCTGAAGGAGCTCAATATCCGTTTGTGCAGAAGTGTAGTGCATTCATTTATCCCATTCTTAATTCATTTATTAATTAAAATTCCCCGAAAATCATTTCCCATCTGTTGGTTTGCTCGTTTGTGTATTCATTTTTTAGAATATCTACAGATCTATCTCAAATGAACTACTTCTAATTGCAATTTTTTAATTCAGGTTTGAGACCCTTGAGGTTAAGTATTCGATCCAACATGACCGTTTTCTTTTCTTGATTGTTGATCAGAATTCATATTGAAGGGAATTTTAAAACATGGCAATAAGAAGTGAAAACGTCTACCCCCCAAAATTCTTAATCTTTAAAAATATTTCTTCTACATGATTTTGCGGACACGTACTGCCTTCCCAGAGTGATCTCCGCACGTCTCAGGGCTCGACGCGATCAATTTTAAGGCCTTCATTTCACCACAACTCAAGGTGTCCACGAGGTCTTTCCAGGATTCAGGGGAAAGGCTTTAGAACTTTCCCTTGAATTCAGGAAATGAGATGACTAAATTTGGAATTTTCTAGATTTTATTAATGATTTAAATGTCATCGATGATAATCTGTCTAAAATACGTGTGATGCCGAAGACTATTCAAGTAAAGACTTGATAGACACCCTGCATTCTCTAACAAAACCAGAACGTGAATATAAAAGAAATTTGAATTAATACACTGCACTACGCCTTTAGATATAATAGCAAACTCTTGTAGTTAATTCTCGCCTAGTTCCATGACTGTTCACTTCCCTCATTTGCTGAGCATGCAAAGTAACGTTAGTTATCACAATACATGTCTTTTATTTCCGAATGAAAGTTAGCATTCACCTCGCTCTTTTGGGCTGCTCCTCTACCTCAAAACGCTCACAAAATTTGATTTGCTTGCATGAGTCATACAATACACGAAGTCAATTTCTTCAAAGGTAGAAATTCATTCGGGCTGAAAATTTCCCGTTGTAGCCTTAGAAAAAGTTTCATTTTCGCTTTTTGTGGACTTCTCGGCCCACAGCTGAAGCTAATGGCCTTAAAAACCCGTAAACCAATGTGTTATTTGAACCAGTCCTCTCGAAAGTTTTTTGTTCAACGTTCAAATCTCCTGAATCAGAAAAAGCTCCTCCGAGCACGTTTGCATGCACAGAAATTGTTCCTCTCGTTGAGGACCGAAAGAAATTTTGTATTCTTGAAATATTGAACAACGTAAACGCCTCAATAATGCCAGTCCTGCAAAGCAGCGTTAGTCAAGCATTTATCTTTTGCAATAACCATCTCTCTACCCTATCAAACTAGAACATTCAAATCGCAACTCACATCCTGAGCACCATTCTGGTAGCAAATTATACTGGGCTTTATATTTCCCAATTAAAATATAATCCTCGACTTATCCAAACATTAATTATCTTAAATCCTTTTGTTAAAAGTTATCAAAGTAGACTTTCCCCGAAGGCAATCGAAAAGTTCACTGCACGTTTTTGAGCTGTTGTCTCACAAAATGTCAACTCTCAAGAACCTGCTTTGATGCACCATACTCGTTCGTAATGCACGACCTAACACACTTTTGTCGCTCGGGTCTGGAGATGAAAACAGTGACTTCACACATTTAGAGATAAACCATTAACCTACTAATGGTGCCTACTTTTTCGTTTCACCAATCATGATGGAAAATATGCCCCTACAAAGTCGTCTTTGACTCAATTTGGAGACACATATCATCAGCTGGGGGTTTTGGTGTCCAGTAAACGAGTTTAAGCTCTTTTGGGTGAACCCGCATATCCTTTATTCAACGAATTTTGTTGCACTCACATTGCAGTAAATATTTTTCCCTTCTGTATTATATTCTAACCTGAGAGCATGATAGTGAAATATTGCGAATCATGGATTATTTTTCTTTGTTTTGAAAATTTACCGTCGGATATTAATACATTTTAATTCGAAATTACCATAACCGTGTAAAACAAGGACCTCTTCGTTTGAGCACATGCCATGCTCTATTTTAAAGCTCCAGAAATTGATTAAACTTTAGCATCATCATACGCCATCAACTCAAGTCCTGTGTCGTCGTCTGCCTGCCACCTCGGAGGCGGCACTCTGAAAAAGTGCAAAGTTTACCAGTTTGAATATCGAGTAAAATTTGTTGACATTTAGTAACACTTGCATAGGGTATTGGAATACGAGACATCCTGTTAAAAACTTACTAATGATCCTAGCTAATATTTGTCTACCCTTATTTGCTAAACATCGATATAAACATTAAGAAATAAAAACATGATGAATGGATACGCGTATATTGAGCTTGCAAGCTCATTTTCGATACACCTCAGTTGGCTCCATAATGTACAACTGATTTGTACAGTTATTGTCGCTAAAGCTGTTGCAGTTAGATCACGCTGTATCTGGCCAGTGAACATCAGTCAAATTTGTACGACTGATCAGAAACAAATAAAATAGAACACGGTGGCAGAAATTAGCCAAGTGGCCTATCCTTGGGACACTACCCAAGCCCAATGCTTCGTGTCTAGCCAGGTCCAACGGATTGACGATCTAAAATCTATACCGTGTCTATCCATGCTGTGTCTACCCAAGTCCCATGCCGTTTCTAGTCGAGTCCCATGCCGTGTCTAGCCGAGTCCCATGCCGTGTCTAGCCGAGTCCCATGGCGTGTCTACCAAAATTCTATACCGTATCTACCAAAATTTCATAAGTGTTTACCCAAGTCCCACGCTGTATCTACCAAAATCCCATAACGTGTTACCCAAGTCACACGCCGTATTTAGCAAAATCACATAATGTGTCTACTCAAGTCCCACGAAGTGTGTTCCCAAATTGCACATCCAGAACGCAGGTTCACATACTGTATACGTGCTCACGTACGCATGTACTCACGTGGGAGAGCAATACCTCTGCCGCCTCATGGTCGGCAGTTTGCCGCAGTACTCGGTCCATTGCTTCCTGTGCTTCTCGTCGCTGGGGCCCCAGGAAGCCAAGGGGCTGTGCCCCATCGCCAGCCTCTGAAGGACCACATCAATGTCAAGCGACACAATTTACGCGCATCGTTCCGGCAATTTTTCTAAAACGTGAAACAGATGGAATTTTGGTGATCATGATCAGGCATTTGGATTTTCGGGTGTCGGGTGAATTATGTCAAATTTTTTAAACGATTTAAAAGCAGTCCTAATCTTATTTGTCTTCTCATAATCAGACAATACTGCGTCACGATTCATTGGAATAATTCAAGAACGCTTAATGAATTTGGGAAAAATTGATGTGCATGGCACTCGAATCTGCAATTGCCTGACCAAAATATTCATATTCAACAGTCGCAGGTGAAACGAATGAAAAATGCTGAACAAAGGGCTTCTTTTTCCTAAATTCTACATAGTTATATTATTCATAACGTGTTCACTTGATTTTAAAATATCATCGATTTGTTCCCGAAATAAGATTCAACGGTTTCGATCGTACTTTATTATAGTGAAAACTTTTAATGTACTATTACTTTAGCTCCACTGTTGGAATACTAAAAAATGGATAGTACAAATTTTACCATTNAAACTATAAATCAGAAACAGGAACACAGTACTATCGAATCTAAGAAGTATTTTTGAAATTAAATAATCTATTGTACACATTCGTGCGAATTTTGCCTTTACTTATGTTGTCTCTGAGCATTCGCCTCACGCGTGCTGAGTGTAAATTTATTTTGGGTCGCTCGCTCTAAATCAAGAGAGTAGATGTATTTAAAACAGATATTAGCTAGAAAAACAGTGTTGCTTTGTAATTATAATTCTACAATAAATCATAAGCTTCGAGTGCTCCTACGACTTTGAATCTGTTCACATACACAAACCAGGCCAAATTGTGAATCAAACTTACAAAATTTCCGATTCAGTCAAGTCAGCAAACTTCACTTCGGACCATTCGGCGCACTCTGTATAACTATGTACTGGGTAATAAAGAGCGTCAGGTAAATTTTTCGATGTACCCTCAAAATATTACCCAGTTTGCTTTGAGATTAACAACTAATTCATGGCATTATTCTTGTCATGCAATTACACCGAGAATACAATTAAATCAGACCTCTTGGAGGGATCCTTTGACCGAACAGATGTAGTAAAGCCAGTACGCAGGTATGACCATAATTGGCAGCAGTGTGGCCACTTGACTGGCTATCTGGAACTCCTGAGGAAAGATGTAGTCGCCGTAGCCCAGCAGTCCGCGATTGAAGATAATTATGAAGATGAGCAGAGCCTGTAAAAATCATTAAACCTGGATCAGTTATTGCATAAATTTTTTTTTAGCGTAGCACGACGGCATTGAAGTGTTACTTCTCTAAATGTATATACTCAACACAAAAACATGCATAAGTTTGGCTATTATTGTTTTAATGAGCCTAAGAACTGATATACCATAAATAGTGAGGTTAATACCCTCCAGTCGGATCATTTGTTATTCTACGTTATACTGTGGCAGGGGTCTAATACAGGGTGACGAAAAAGTTTTGTGACAGTTTCTTTCTTGTATAAAGCACTGCAATGTAAGTTATGTTTTCAGTTTCAAAAGCGTTAAGTATCAACTCTAACTCATTGAAAAAATACGTCCGCTATTTGAATAAATTGTTTGATACGGCAGTGGAAAATCTACTGTCTGGTATCGTTGAGTTTCACCAGGGAAGAGAAGTCTGCAACTTAAATTTGAAAAGCGTTCGAGTTTCCACAAACAAGGCGTAGTTTCCTATGACTCAAGATTCAACGTTATAAGGAGACCGGTAGAGTAAAAGATCACACCAGAAGTGGGCGCTCAAGAAGCGCAACAACCCAGAAAATCAAGAAGAAGGTTGCCTCAGGAGTAACCTGGAAACGTCCGAAGGAAATGGCTACAGAGCTCAGTGTTTGAATAGAATCTATTCATCGCGTGGGGAAAAGAGACTTGGGACTCTCTCCCCTGAAAATAAGAAACTAACGCGTCAAAAGAAGTCGCTACTTGATCTCCCAGCTCGCAGCTCACGACCGTGACTCTGTTGAGTTCACGGACGAGAAAATACTCACCATTGAACACGTTTTCATTCGTCAAAATGATAGAGTTCTCACTCGGAGTGCCTCGGTAATGCCTAAAAATAACAAGAACATCCACGGAATGCAAAACCTTCGCCTGCTATAGCCTAGGCAAGCGTGTCCGGGAAAAGAAAACTCTCTTGGTTTTTGCGCCCAAGGGTGTGAAAATAGACCCTAAAACTTACGAAAAGCATATTTTTGAGCCAATGGTGGAGAACCTTAGGGAAACCATTTTCGAAGGGGGTTAGTTTTTTCCCTAACCATACGGAGTACCCGCTCATACTTTCGAACGAGCACAAAAGTGGCTCAACGACGATATTACGGACTTTTTAACCAAGACAGAATGGCCTCCTTCGAGCCCTGATCTGAACCCAATGAACTTTTGGGTGTGATCTGTTTTGGAAAGGAATGTGTACTGAAAACCTCATTCAAGAATTAAAGCGTTGAAACGATCACTGCAGCAAAAATGGGCTAAATGTGGTGAGATGAATGGAAATGTGGTGTAATGGATGGAAATGTTGTGTAATGGATGGAAATGTGGTGTAATGGATGGAAATGTGGTATGAGGGATGGAAATGTGGTGTAATGAATGGAAATGTGGTATAAGGGATGGAAATGTGGTATGAGGGATGTGGTGCGTGCAGAAGAGGAGGCACTCCAAAGAGGTTGAAGGAGGTAGTAAATAGGAGAAGATTTATTGAATAAAATTATACACACGTTATCTTAAGACCTGTAAGCCTTTTCAAATAGATTTCATATAATTTAATTTATATTCTGTGTACTTATAATCAAAGAATTTGCAGCAGGACTTCTTTGTGACGTTATACCTGTGGGAGTTATGTTTAAAAAAAATTTAATCGATCAAAAGCTGTTTTTTTTACGTATGTTGAAATTAGATCATTTCTGTCTCCTGCACTAACTTCATCGTTTTACTAAGAATACTTCTTGGCTTAATCGTTAAGAAATATTACTTCGTCGGAATAACTACATGACTCCGGTCATCGAAGTGATTGGGAAGATTTCATCGATGATTCCAACCACAATAAGATGCAGTGCAATATAGCAAGTTGCAACATAAGTAATAGTGATATCATGTAATAGTTCTGTACGACATGGGTTTGTAGGCGAAAATCCACGGTGTTAATTGAACACTCGTCAACTCAAACATCGTTGTGACATGCAGAAGAGCCAACATACATTTTATAGCAAAATCGCATGATCATTGAAACTTTTTCAGCCTGCATGAGATCCATAAATCGAATTGACAGTTCACTCACGCTCAAGAGCAGGGGACACGAGTAGAGCCAGTTAAAGATCCAGAAATAACTGAGGGTTCTTCCCGTCATTGTCTGTATGTCTCTGGCCAGCCGTCCGGGGCCTGGAGAAACAAAAAGCCCGGGGTTAAAATACCGCTGCGTACCTGAATTATTCTGTTCCAATGTTAGGATCCTCATAAAAATATAAACACTACGGGCAATTGCGCACAAATGGATTCATTTTGGTTATTCAAGATGTGAACATAAGGTTATTATTAGCTGTTTTCCCAATAATTGTTTCATACTTGAGAGAATCTGTCTTAAAATTGCCAGTAGATTCATATCTTAGTGAAACAGAGTTCAAAATTTGACTGAATTCGGACTAATAAATGTGGTTAACAGTCTCACTTTTACTGAGGATTTACGAGGAGGAGAATTAATTCAGTCCCTAGTTTACCACGAACAGACAAGCAGCAGCGAGATATGGATTGGCCGAGAGCGCACTTTTAGCGCTTGAATTGTAACTCAATGACAGGGAAAGTGATATAGAAGATTCCTTTCTCGTAGAACTTATTTAATTAAGGAAGTATTTGTTCCTCCGATGTAGCGAAAAATTACGGATGACGAACAAGAACCAAACGAATTTTCGATTTCAATATAATTCAACTCGAAAATCATCCAGACGTACGGAAATGCCACTAGTCCTTCCAACCAAAAAGTTCAAATTGCTTTAATGGGTCAGAAGATCGTCCCATGCGAAATTTACCAACTGATTTTCGATACAAGTTTATAATTCTTTTGAATTACTGTAGTGAATGGTCCTGGGTATCAAAAGCATATAGTTAACGATGTATTTATTTAATAATGTTTCTGTCTCAGAAGAAATTATTTATGAAAAATTTGACGTGAGTCACAGTTAGCAGGATTTAATCACCAAGAAGTGTCATTTAAAACACCTACTGATAACATAACCAATGTATAATTTATTCGGATGACAACTCGTTTAATACTGTCATAGAATTCATTAAATTTTCAGGTTTTAACAATTTGATGGAATGTAGGGATTTGTAAAGGAAGCCTGCAGCGCACTTCAGCTGCGGCACGCTGCAAAATGCCGTGTCCCACAATTACTTATTTTAAAGAAAACGGGCACTTCTTTATCTACTTTATCCACTTGGCACAAGTCAAACCATAAAAAACATAAAACTCAAAGTTGCAACTTTGTTGAAACTTTTCATCGTGAGTTTTGTTTGCAGCTCAGCAAAATTTTGAATGTATTCTTATAATTCCTTACGAATTTACGAATTGCTTGTCGTCAAACTTTATTTCAGGGCTCACACAAAACAAAAAACGCTATAGTATTTTTCCATATTTGATATTACTCTAAATTAGCATAACTGATTACAAAAGGGGACAAAAATAAAAGGTATTAAATTAACAAAACAGAGGTGCACCTCTCGCTCAAAGACAGCATTTCATAAAAAATCGAAGCGCTTCTTTTGAAAACTTGCGCTGGGATGAAAGAAAAAGTCATATTTGTGTGACCGTGTTCATTAGGAACAAAAGCAAGGCTCACCATAAAAGTAGCAGAAGACCACCATCTCCCCCACCCCCACGCAAAATATCCCCAGCGTGACGACGTAGCCGTCTATTAGAGTCAGGTAGTAGATGCCGGCCTGAAACACAGCACGCAGCCAAGCTGGTGTAGATGTACCGAAAAATTATGGGTATGATGTATATTCAGACCCATGTGATATACAAGTATAAGAGTCTCATGAGCAGCAATCGGCGCCGATAGGATACGATAGTCGGTATATTCAACTAGAATTTTAAGAGTCATACGTGTTACATACTAGCATAGAACTTGATGATCCTGCTAATGAACTAATATTTAAGAATATGAATGAATACCATACGTATGTGGCTTAAAAACGTAGACTCAGTCGGTGGTTGTGCTGGTAGTGCTTTCCAAACGAATTTGGGTTGATGTGTTATTATTTTGCCCCATTTTCTCTTGCTGTTAGCTTATGTATATTAATTTGTTTTTAATTTTAATGAGGGAAATTAACATACGTCACTCAATGACTAGTAGTCCACAGAAATTTCGCAAATATAAATTTGAAACCTTTTAATTCAATTTCCCTTGTGGAGATCAAGGTGCGATCGTGCATTCATTTCCCACACGTATTAGGCCCCGCGGAAACGCGTCTCTATCAAATCTTAGCAACATAATTACAGATGCTCAGGTAATAATGTACGGGGTTCAGATGATAACAAATATTCATCTCTCTTCCTCACCCTGGTGCACATGAGGAGGCTCAAGGAAAAGATGCTGGCGCACACGACGAATGTTACACCCGCCTTCCTGTCATGAAGTCTCGGGAAGTAGTCCTGGAGTGACGCAACCACAGTCTCCACTTGCACGAACTGCAACGATGTAAATAAGCATTGTTCATGTATCAAATCTGCGTAAACGGAAATAGCTCCACGCATTACTATATTTATACTGCAATGAATGTTTCCAACCACGAGTAATATGTACTTACTTAGAAAACTGGCACAGCAATGCTCATGAGTCCTCTTACATAGAGTGTATTGATTCGTTATCGTTATTTTGGGTGGTTGTTAAAACTTATTTACAACACTCAATGATGGTTACACGTCATTGCTGTTCAAATACCGCCTGCGTGCCGTGAGCTAGAATTGTCCCTCACCTACCACGGTGCCTCAGTGCTCTTAGAGAACAAGTATCAGACCAGCACCGCTAAGGCGCTGATGGCGTCAGTTTAGAGTCCATACTAGACAAGTTCTTCACAGATCCACGAGCTCCCACTGCAGATAAACAGCATTGTGGTGGGACAACTGTTCATATCTCACACACGTCGTCGGGTATACATTTCTTCACCTCAAAATACAAAGAAGAGCCAACGTTATTGGGAACATCGTCAATTAAAATTATTTTGCATACGTTTCGGAATGATGAGCTTCCACCATCATTGCTGAAAAAATCACAGAAGTACCAGTTTAAAATATAAAACCATAAAAGCGATAACTAAATTGAAAAAACATAGAAGAAAAAAAATCGCATGAAAGCTAACATTCAGTGTTTGAAATGGAGTCAAAAGTCTATCAAAATTCTGCAGATTTTATTTGGTACATTTGTTGTGAATTAATAGTGTCACGGCAAAAAACGAGTACAGCCTCGTTCGTGGGGCAAGTGCACCTCGCGTATTTTTGTATAAAATGAAGTGATCAAGAAAAACCTTGGGCACATCATTATGTTTGCTACGCGTGTGTTGAAGGACTGAGACGGTGGTCAAAGGGAGAAGAATATGCTTTCAGATTCGGCGTTCCGATGATCTAACGAGAGCTACACAATCATACTGATGATTGTGACTTTTGTTTTGTTCTTCACGGTTTCAATGTAAAAAAACATCGTCTATCCAAATCTGCCATCGGCTTTACGTCCAGTCTCTCACGGTCCATACGTACCAGTGCCTATGCAACCAAAACGTTTACCTGAAGTGGATGGTTCAGAAATAGAATCGAGTGATAGAACCGAAGCTAATGAAGAGGAGTGCGAGCTTGATAATTCTGCACCACATCCTTTTACACAAAGTGAACCGAACGATTTGATTCGAGACATACAGGGTTTGTCCAATCAATTTTTGGTCAAATTTCGTTCTTAGTTTTATGGCTCGTCTTGTTTAACACTGTTTACTGAAGCATGTGTCAAAGTTTCGTGCAAATTGGACAATTGGTTCGGGAGTTATGGGGGTGGAAAAAGGGGGGGATAAGGAGGGGGACTTCCAGCTGCTCTAGAAGTGGGACAATTTGGGTACTTAGCTGGGTTTTTCTGTTATATTAATGTATAATATACATTCATGAGTGTATTAGAAGGCGTTGAAATTTTTTGATACATATAATTTTTTCATTTTTTCTTTGTTTTTTAGTAACTAATGAGCATTTGCATCGCAATACCCTGGATATTCCTGTTTGATATCATTATTTTAATACTCCACGCATTGTAATTCATCTATTCGACCAAGTGCATTGATCTGAAGTGCTTATTTGTCGGCCAGTGAAAGTGGGTGGTTACTTCCCCCCCCCCTTCCCTAATTTAGCCTCGCAACTACTTCCCAAGCCCAAAAAGTCAGGCGCTAACATCCAGGAAACCCATGGGGCCACAAAAGTGTTATAAGTGCCATTTTTGAGCCAAATAAGATGTTCTACATGACATTTTTCATTCATTTAGTTTGAATAACAACATTAGAGAGTATATGTATAAATACATATAGCTCTCCTGTAAAATTCGGATTTTCCACAGTTGAAAGCTATTTTCATCTACAGTTTTAGTTGTACGTAAATGATACAGAGCTCATTCGATAGGGAATTTCAATGCGCATAGTTTGATGAGCCAGAATTTTTATTTTTTGAGTTTAAAAAAGGTACAGGCCTCAGAGTGAAAAAAAATTAGCCAAATTTTCATTTTTCAGAAATAAAAACATAAAAAATCTAGAAATTGATTTTTCCAGAATCACCCACATCAAATTATTGTACACAATAAGACGCATAAAATGAGACCTGTTCCGTCTTTCTAGTGCTAATATTGTGGGTGTTTCTAGGGTTTGAAAACTGTTCTAAAATTTCATTTCTTTCGATATCTTGTTTTCTTTCAAGAATTAAAAAAAATTTCATGAGCAAAAATGTGTTTCTTTTATCAAGCTACATGCGTGTGCCAAATTTGAAGGAGATCCATCCCATAGGGAAAGACGATGGTCGAATATGGGACGAACCCCTTACATCTGACCAAAAAGGCTTCAGAATTGCTTATTTCACGGCTTAAAAGATAAGAATTTTCTCGCAGCTGGCTCTTCCATTTCCTGGTACAGGTACGGAGAAATAGATTTTATTCTATACTTTTTTGGAAGAAGGAGGTATTCTACAATGATGTGTGTGGGCTGTTATAGACATTCAACATTCCGAACGAAAGAGTGGAAATTATTCATCGATTCGTCGAAATGGAGCCTAAAAGTTGTCCTTCATAACGGAAACAGGTATGCATCAATACTCGTAAAGCATTCTGTACGCTTAGAAGAACAGTACGATAATTTGGAATTTGTTCTCAAGACAATTAAGTACGACAGTCATAAGTGGATCATGTGAGGTGATCTCAAAGAAATATCGATGATCCTTGGACAGTAGGGTGCGCATACAAAGTTTCCAGATTTTTAATGAGTAAAATAGCAGACCCAAGGAAAATCAACGGAAAAAGAAAGAACGGCCACGACGACTTTCATTTGAACATGGAGTAAAAACTGTGCACCAAAAACCTCTGATCGAGTCGACGGAAGTTCACCCTTCACCCCTACACATCAAATTAGGCTTGATGAAGCGATTTGTGATAGCCGTACAAAAAGATGGCAAATGTTCCCAGTACATTCGAAGCAAGTTCCAGCCTGGTCAACCACCAAACTAAAAGAGAGTATCTTTACGGGTCCGGGCATTAGAAAACTTCACAAAGTTGGAAAGTTTGAAAAGGAAATGGAAGTTGCTGAAAAAGCTTGCTTCGCCTTTACAGATGTAGTAACAAAATTTCTGAGCAACAAGGAGGATCCTAATTTCAAGTCTATTGTTGAGACAATGCTGCAGAAGTACCAGAATTTAGGGTGTGCCATAAGTTTGAAGGTTTATTTCCTACATGCACGCAGACAACTTTCCTGAAAATCTGGGCGCGGTTAATGAAAAGATGCGAGGGAGATTTCATCGGGATGCCAAAAAAATAGAAAAGCGTTCCAAGGCATAGGAATACTACAATAATGGAGGCCTTTTGCTGGATGTTGCATCGGGATGGTCCAGAAGAGCACATGCGTGGAAAAGCCTGATGCTGATCGTGGCTGGTCCAAAGAAACTTCAACGCAACGACTGGAAGTGTTGAGTGTTTTATTTCCTATTTTCTATTATATCTATATTCTTTATTATGATTTTTTAATGTGTTGTATTGTAATGTCCATTATAAATCACAAATTAATATATTTTATATGAAACATATCTATTTCACCTAGTCTCTAAGTCTCATATTTTGGATACTTTTCGTAAATCACCACATTCGGCTAATTTTGAATTGCAAAATTTCTGACGTGAGAGAACTGAAGGTCATTTTCGGTTTCAGCGCACCGAGATGCATACATAGGAATCAATCATCAAAAGGTGAAAAGCAGAACCATCCCAGGCTAGTGTTATTTGTAATATTAGGGAATATTTTTCTACTGTTATAATTTAGAGACCAACCTCTATTTTACATTCAAATTCAGTATTATCCAAAATGGTTGTCATATGCACATCCCACGTGTCCTTACACCCAGATTATACAGGTTCGTTACCGTCCGAGAGTGCGCTCTACGTAAGGGGGCACGCACGGACAGCCGAGGGCATTCTTCACGGGCTTGACGTGCGAGACTGGGCACGGGATATGATGGCCTCCTCGCGCCCTCATCACCCTCCTCTTTTACTTTAATTTTAAGTCAGCAGCAACAGAAAAGATGTAGAAGGAAGACCTCAAATTCCATCGGGCCGCAAGGTCCCCTCCTTGGTCAACGAAGGCGTTAAATACAAGAAAACCGACTCATCAACATTCAACGTTATCGAGAAACGTCTCGGACAAAGTGAACATAAAAAAATATCGC
This sequence comes from Orchestia grillus, assembly GCA_014899125.1. Classification (NCBI taxonomy): domain Eukaryota; kingdom Metazoa; phylum Arthropoda; class Malacostraca; order Amphipoda; family Talitridae; genus Orchestia; species Orchestia grillus. Next base: position 72,389 of record VOMN01095690.1, read on the forward strand.
CTCATCAGCGCTCAACATCCTCGGGAATTGCTACGTCTGTCTGGGCGTGAAATACTAGAAGACCATTTTATCAATATTCAATATTTTCGGTAATGCCAAGAGAAACATTGGCGACTGCATTCTGCGCAGCGCTCAAAAGCATTCACGTAATTTACCGGCATTCCACTAGCACTGGGCCTCTTGAGACTTACGTCATCGCACCAATGCTGAGCCACTTGAGATCTAAGGTCCGTATTCGTCGACATTCCGACAATTATTTGGAGCCCGAATTGATCTAAGAGTTTATATTTACTCAATGTTGTGAATCATCCAACGTCTGAGCAGCTACATAAGTTATTACCTTGGTTGAAATTTGGTCTTTTATATTTTCCTAATTTAAAACACGCCTGAGAGCAGCGTAGGAGCCGATTACGCTATTTGTATTTTGAGCCAATAACAAGTCTGTATTTTGACAGAACTTCATGTGTTTTGGAGAGTTAGCTATCACGATATGAATCTTCAAACTGTGTGATTATGTAGATTAGAGTTTAGACCTCTCAGCTGTGTAACTAAAGTCATATTTTTACGATTCCGTGGTGCTCACTGCCACGTCCTAAATATTGTAAAGTTAGGTAATTTTCTTAATTCTAAAATACAATATAGAAGCTTCCCGTTGACTTATATCCTTGTGTACGTAAAAGCAGTAAAGCGTTGAAAATCCTCATTTAATTAGGGTTCTTCATTAACAACCCGAAATGATCAATTCATCAATTATGTTCTCATTATTTCCCGCTACTCGAGTTAAATATCAATTAATCAATATTAGGATTTCCCCTCAATACCTCGCCTTAAAAATAACCGCTCGTATCTCCTTGCTGAACAGTAAGTATAAAAATATTAAAAAGCTACCAATTTGTTTGAATAATGAAAAAACTAACGGACGATCCATCAACATCAACAGCATCCGAAACGACGCAGAAAGCAAGAAGAATAGATTCTAAGAACTATGAGACCATTCCTAGCCTGCTCCGGCCCCTCCCTGACCCTCTTTTAGGGGGTCCAAATAGGCTGAAATTTACGGATACTCCTTTCGCCTGTTCGCCACGTACGGGGCCGCTTTTTCGACGCAAAATTACACGTACTACGCACACGACTGTGTTTCAAATGTCTCGGAGCCGTAGGCAAATTTTATTGAGCATTTAGTGATTGGAGACAATTGACGCATATCATTCGTTTTCGTTGCGACTTTTTTTTCGAAAACTCCACTGATGATGGGTAGACGCAGGTGCCAGAAGAATGACACCTTTTCTGATCATTCAGTTGGCCAAAAACTAAAAAAAAAAATTTTTTTTCTGAGCAAATCGGCTAAAAAAGCTATCCGAAACATCCTAAGAGCAACATCCTGGGTCATAACACTTTACATATGTATTTCAATTACTGATCCAAAAGTTTTTGCCCAGACGTGTGGATCGAATATCTTTCGGGGTATAGATGAAAAATTTGACCTTTTTGTGAGCAATTAATTTTCCGGACTTCTCGCCGGTTTTCAAAGTACACGCACTATTTTAGTTGTGCTACCGAAACTTATGATAAAATATGCGTATTTTAACGCCGGCTCGATTGATATAAGATGAACATCTCAAGGAGCCAGACTTCGTCTTAAATATGGACAATATTGAACTTTCGAGCTCCGTTTTCTCAGATGGGATCCTAAAATGAAAGAAGGTCTACGGTATCAGGGCTTAAAGATTTCACTTCGCATTTTAAAAGTTTCTTACCTCCTCGTTAGGGGATTTACTTGACCTTGAGATGCATGAATGGAAAGAGGGAGCAACAGGTTCTCCTAGAAATTAGATCATTTTGGAAAAATTCATAAGTGTTCGAATTAAGACACTTTTTTTCGACAGAGGCGTGTTTCCACGTTTCTCCCCAGAAGAGAGGATTGAAGAACGTGCTGGTGGAAGGGTTTTATCTGGAAACCAATTATTCCAAGTCGCATATTTTACCCCCAATTGGAGTTCAGGCAAACTTCTTATTCTGCCTTATTTCACCCATTTCCGTGAATCCCACAGAAATTTTGACGGAGATGAAAAATGTTCTACACCCTCAATTCAATACGTGGCTGAGTTATATTTTTAAAATTTCAAACGAGAATTTAATTTCAACGTGAAACTCCCAATTTTGATAATTTCCCGAGGTCAAATACTGAAAGTGTTTGGAAAAAGTCAATTTTCAATGATGAAACAATAATGTTTGGACTACTTGAAAATTTAATTTTTTCAATGATTGAAACACGAAAGATTCATCTGCGCAACATTTCGTAATCGGACGTTTAGGTTCCCTTGATGTTATTCGAGCACGAAAATAGCTTCGCTAGGAATGACTTGACCTCAGGAGCTATGCATGACAGAGGGGCTGGCCTTTTTGTGCATTTTTACACGAATTTTGTTGAGGGTTGCGTTCTTCATCCAGACATGGAAGCTCAGGAACGAGTGGCCATGCTTCAGCGCAAACTGCTCAATGTAAGAGGAACTTAATTAATTGATTAGAAACAACCATTTGAGACCCTCAAAATAAGTTTCTTTTGACCGTTTATTTGACTCGTGGAGCACAACTTATTTTCAGACGCTTGCATCTCGTTTACATTTCTTTGTGAAGAGTTCATGTTCGAACACGCAAGAAACAGTGCAGGGGAGAAAATGATCCTGATGAATTCTTTTGTGGACTTTTTTGAAAAGATTGTTTTAAGACATCAAAATGAGCACAATTTGGACTTTTGATTGCATTGTTGTGGTAGAAAGATGTGTTCGTACTGATTTCAAGGCAATTGAAAGGCTTGTATTGAAGCAAGAAAGCAACAGCTCGGTAGCCATATTTGGCTGCAAGCATGGAGTTGATATATATAAAAATTTCTTAGCCTAGGATCTCCGTTAGCGCGAAAGCACTAGACGAAATGGGTGTATCCCTGAGTAGAGATGTATATGAATTTGCATTCGTACTAATGAGAACATGTGGTGACAAGGAAGGTACATGGAGACATGGAGTGGTTTTGAGAATATACAGACTGACCAAATGAGGGCTAAAGTATACATTGAAGATTTCTTTTTTGCACGATTTTATGATTATTGAACATGGAAAGGTAAGAGTGCAATTATCAGTGTGGCCGTACGATGACGGCAGAGCGTAGCTTTGCCCTACTCGTGTGTACACGTTACATTTCTTTGTTCATCGTCGGGTGTGGCAGCGTCAATGAAGATGATGGGTGACTATTGTTCGTCGTTTCTGATGTATTACTATAATAAGAATGTCTGAGGAATCCATACGTGGGTGTGAACGGCACGTGAAACAATGCGAAATAGGAGATATTCGAAGATAGTGAGAACATGTTATTGAAAAGTTGATATCTCCATTCAATTTGCTACTACAAAAAAGAATGAAGGAGAGATTGTGGGTTAAAGTTGGAGAATCGTTTTGTATATAGTTAGACGTTCACTATATATTTGTAGACATGTTGGTAGCAGACTATGTTGTAGGCTAAACCGTATCCAAGCCGTGCGATGGAATGCATGCGAGAGATGCGTGCGAAGTTGTGCACATGCGTAGGTGCCGTAATTTTAGGCCGAGCCCCATACAGAGGTAAACAAGTAACGCCAAGGAGAGAGAGGACGTTGTAACGAGATCCATCGCTACCGAGCAAGAGGAATTCCAGAGCATACTTCGAAACGTGCGAACGGTTGAATTTCAGTTGCCGGCGTGGGAGTGTTCCCGATGTGGTACAATGAGCGTTTGGCACCATCGCAACGTACTATAGTAGAGGGAGCAAGTTCGGAGTCGGGAGGCAGTCTGGGAGGATCAGCGATAGGGCTAGGTCTAGTTTAAGACGAAGTGCGTCAGGCTAGACTAGAAATTGGCTAGATACTTTGCCATAGGTCTGAGAATGAGAACTTGCTGAAAGATAGAATTTGCTCAAACTACGAGCTGGGACATTTAACTTAATCTCTATTAAAATACTGCGATAACCCACCTAGAGCAGCTCGTTTGTGTCGGTCAAACTGAGTTGTTGTATGTAAGTTCTGCAAGTCCGCAGATACGGGAGAGTTGGGGAAATAAAATTTTGAGTTAAATCAGTTCCGTACTAGTCGGATTGATGGCGTTTAAATCTTCTAGTAGGGTAAGATCTAGGTGCGACGCTCATTACTGCGAGTTGCTGTCATCTTGATCACGTTTATTTGTTATATGCTCGCCCGGCCCGTAGAGTCGTCATAACTAATTTATTTGTAAAATTACAGAGTGTTTCATTTTCCCCTCGGAGTATCGTTAGACCTTTGCGCGACCTGACTGCTCGCTATACGCTACCGATACGATAAAAAAATACGTAAGAAACCGGCTTGAGCACGAAGCCGAGTACAAGTGAAGTGAGTCACTTATTATCCACAGCAAATAATATTATACAGTTTCTAAGTTTACTTGTGGAGAAGTTTATAGGGGTGGATTGATTTTGAAAATGGAGGTGAAGTGAAGAATACATTTCCGTATGACTTGTGATTAAATGTGGCACACTCGAGTTATTTAGAGATATGAGTTGGTGGTGCGGAGTGTTGTGAAAGACGTATATATTCATAATCAGATGAATGTTTGAACTCGAGTTATTGTTCTCGACCGAGTGTTTATCCAAGAATGTTCTACTTTTTGTGTATATAGAGTTTTTTGGAAGATATGGCTGAGGACGAGAAAAAAAATTGAGATAAAAAAAACGTCTGTCAACGATGTGAACTAAAGTGTGTTTATGTAGGACCAAATGCAATATGTGTGTGAGCGTGTATGTGGTCGAGAAAAAAAATTGAAGTTAGCTCGGCTATGCTGATTGCTTAGTTGTCCCACAATGATGTGAAGGAAGGGAGACGTCTCCGAATAGCAAAAAATTGCTATTGCATTAGTTCGAGCTAAAGGACATCGAGTCAATTTAGTTGTGTTTCATGCCGCCTTGTTATGTGGGTCTACCAACAGTGGAAAGAATCATGTACATACAACAATTCAAGGCAAAAGTGTGGTTGGAAGAAAATTGTGTCTTGAATTGTTGATCCGAATCTGCATCGAGAATAGATCTACTGCAAAATGTCAATAAGGGCATTTCTCCTGTTGTTTCTGGACGCTAAAAGACTCAATGCCGCCCAGAATTGACGACAATATTCACACTTGAAGAGGTCTTCCACCACATTTGTAGAAAGTGACCAATTTTTAGCCCGGAGAGCTTACAATAAAATGTCTTCATGTTACAGTTACATTCTTCTTTTCAACAATAAGAACGAAAACTAAAACTTTTTCTTATACTGCTGCAGTCATTATACCAGAGACTCATTTCATTCAATGTATTAAAAGTTTGTACTCACCATGAATCTCTATAACCCTCATTGCGGCTTGTATTGACCGTAGAGAGCATAATTGTGTGGTAAACCTAAACAATTTAGATTTACTGACGCAAGAGTCAATCCCGATGAAGAAGATCATGATGAAGAAGGAGAAGGCCCAGAAGTGGGAGCCTGGCATCGTGGCAATGGCCTCGGGGTAGGCGATGAATGCGAGGTCCGTACCTGGGAAGAATGATAAATAACCGTGATATTACTACGATCACGCGTCGCTTGAAATGATAAATAACCGTGATATTATTACGATCACGCGTCGCTTGAAATGATAAATAACCGTGATATTACTACGATCAAGCGTTGCATGAAATGATAAGTAACCGTGATATTACTACGATCACGCGTCGCTTGAAATGAAGACTGCATGATGTGCTTGTTTGAAATAAAGTTCAAATTTACAAGGTATTGAAAAGTGTATGCGTCTCTCGAAAAATATAGCATCTATGATGTAATCTTATAGATGCCAGATACAGCTGTTTACCTATTAAAATTTTTAGTTTTTCTTCGATCTACCTCGATTCATTGAGTTGGAAAATGTAGTTTACCAGCACACCAAACTTCAGACATAAGATACTTGGCCTAATTCATTCTCGCTTCATGGTGAAAGTTTTTACAAAACTCATTAAACATCATTAGTATATTAACAGTGTTTGATGAAAGATACCCTCTGAGCATGCGTGTTAACGATGAGTTTATATTACTTGCTTTTGAATTAAATTATTATAAATCTTTGTGAAAGATACTTACAAGCTCTTATACACGTATGATCAATTCAGTACATTTTCTACTTTCCATGCCCCTTCAATTTAAATTTGTTAGGGCTTTATTTGGAAAAAGAGAATATTCTTCGGCTCGCATTAAGACACCGTGGCAGTTTTGACGCGTCATCTCACTGATATTGAATCTTTGAGGAGGTGTCAGTGGGAAATTTCCAAGCGAAAAATCTGTTCCCAAACGGTAAACTGTGCTAGTGAAAACTTTCACTACCAGTGTACACTTCTAATGCCTCTGTACACTAGCAGTGCCAGTAAACACTTTCAATGTCAGCGTACACTTTGAATGCCAATGTATACTTTCAACACAAGCGTATACTTAGAATTGCACTGCTCACTTCCAGTACCAGCGTACATTTTCAGTGCCAATGTATTTTCAATGATAGTGTACACTTTCGATCTCAGCGTACACTTTCTGTGCTAAACATACACCTCCTACATCAGTGTATAATTCCTAGGCCAGTGTACAATTTAAATATTAGTGTACAGTTAGGAAGCTAGGGCCCACATTTCATTCTGGAGCTGAATTTCACACCCACCGCACGCCGCGCACAAGAAAGTGCCCACGTTTTAGCGAGCATCACGATCGCACCTCCGAGCACTGGGTCCTGGACTGGCTCGCTGACGTTGTAAGTCACGAAGCCCAGCACGGAGAACCCATATTTTCTAGCACACACATTTTAGTACACACATTTAGTGCATACACTTCACTACATACAGAGTACATGCGATTTAGCGTGCATCACGATCTCACCTCCGAGGACGAGGTCCGCGACGGGCTTGTTGACGTTGTGGGCCATGAAGCCCAGCACGGAGAACACGACCAGCCCCGACACGAAGGACGTGAGGGCGTTAACTATCGGCACCAGGATCGCGTCGTGCACAGTGTTGTTGTGGAACCTGGCGCGTGGTTGCTCTAGTTACGATTAATGAATCTAGTGTATCGCTCCGTTCAGTGACGTTCCTGAACTAACGTCCCCGTGTGCACGAATTGTTTCCAGTTATTAACGTCATTTCATTATTTCTCATCTAAATACCACATTATAGCCTTCATACATCTTGACGCCGTACTCAAAGGTGAGAAAATAAGTTAATCCTAAGGAAATTCGTTCGCAGGAAGCTCATATTTCCTTTCATAACACAATGGATGCTCATTCAACGAAATATTTGCCTGTGCGAGTGTTTTGCATACTGCGTAGCTTCAGCAAATTCAGCGTTCATCGCGTTGTGCTGCCCAAGAGTTCAAACCTCAAAATTAAGCAATCAATTGTACTCATTGATTACAGTAGCACCTGAAAAGATTGCAGGAGTGGTGTTGATATACGTACACTTTCAATACACTTCCCAATAAAGAATGAACGCACACTTGTAAACACCAAGTCACAAGCCAACTTCTAAAATCTTCTAACTGTTTGCTAATCAAAATCAGAAGCCTCGTAGAAATTATCATTAGAATTTTACCAGCTCCACTTTTTTAGATGTGTAGGGATCCCGTACAACATTTGCTTCCTCAGCAATTGAGAGAATTAGAGGAAAAGTAAGATTTGCTGAGTTTCATTTTGGACAGCTCTCAATATAGGACTCTGAATAGGGCTGAATATGTACTCTGAATGGTGCTGAATATATACTCTGAACGTTGCTGATACTCTGAATGGGGCTGAACATATAGTATGAATGTTGCTAAATATGTACTCTGAACGATGCTGAATGTTTATTCTGAATTCCGCTGAATGTTTGCCCCGGATGATGGGTGAGTAATAGAAAGATATAAGCCAGTAACAGGATATGAAGCATGAGCTGTGGCGCGAAATATTGGAGAACTGACATTAACTTTGTCATATAAGGAAAATTCTACTATTCGTGAAAATTATGGTCCTGATAAGCATTGGTGTACATTAGAAGCAATTAATTTCAGTGTATATTTACACTACGTTCATTTGGTTCGCTTCGAAGGTGAACGAGCATTGAATTAAATTTTGTAGAGATTTTAAGATTGAACTGTTTTACTCTCATCTAGGGCTCTAGTGAGTCAGTATGTTTACATCAAACATGCAAGTACATTTTATCCTTTATTAGGAAAATGTGATTTACAAATTATGGTTTTTACTGCAAGTAATAATGTAATACTTGTTTGAAAGCGGTTCTTGATTAAGAAATTGATTACGTGGACTATGAAGCCTGAGTAGTTATTTTGACATTTTGTAAGTAACCTAAGACTAGAAAACCTAGGCCTCATTCGAGATGGAGACTTGATCATAGATAACTTAATCGCGATTGTTTACTGTAAACTTAAATTAAAATACTCAGTATTACAAGATTAGGTTAGAACACTTCCGTGTAGTGCCATATTAAGGAATGAAATATTGATCAATATTCAAAAGAATTTATATTTAACGATGGTATGAAAACTCACTTGCTAAATGAGCCGACACAATGGAGAGAGCCCCAGCCTCCTCCGAGGGAGAAGAAGCCTTGCACAGCTGCGTCAGACCACACCTGCAACGGTGGAGATATCAGTGCACGCTGACTTCGACTTATGTTGGGCTTATTTTATATCAGTGATTGAAATGTCAAGTTCCGGGCTTAACTAAAGCTCCTGCACACAAATTAAATCGTTCAAGAAAGAAGTGTGACGTATATCGAAGAATACCTGTGGTAAAAATATGACGAGGTGAAGAACAATATGCTCTCGATGTAAAACAATGTATTTGTTCGTATTGAAATTCAAAGCAACGCTTAGAAAAAATTATTATATTCAAAGACTATATATACTGGGTGTTAAAATACGAGCTGTACGAACTTTGACAAAAACCAGAGACACGCAAAATAAGCACGTTTTCACGAATACAAAATATTTCAAAACTCCTTAGTTTTCAAGATATTGAGGAGTGTCCCTGACATTTCAAGGCATTTTAACGCAACCTTGATGCCTTGTATGTCACATCTTCGCGTCTCTAAAATATAAATTTCCAATTAAATCGTGCGTTTAAATCTGGCAACTGTGACGGGACTACTACTGCTACCAAGGGTATTCGTCAAGGTTTGGAGGTCGCTTCATACCTCTCGCATGCCTATATGAGTGCACCCATTGACCTACAGAAGAAGGGACAAAAAACACACAGTTTAATTCAAACACGTTCATTATTGAAATGTCACTGGAAACCAAATTTGCAAAATACACGGAAAGCACAGACACAAGTTAATCACGGAAATGCACTGATCAACTGGTAAGCACGA